>APFE030645603.1:41992-150415 GCA_000404065.3 Pinus taeda
TTATTGTGGTGAGGGTGTGGAATTAGTTGAGAAAGAAATTGTGTATGTAATGGAGCATTTTGATGATGTGGTTGACTGGGTTGAGTGGATGATTTTGATATGCAAGCAAGATGTTGTGGAAGAGCTAGTGAAGAATATGGAGAATGTATTTGTACTAGAAGATGAGGGAGAGTAGTCATACAATCATAAGGTGAACCATACCAAACTTGTAGACAAGATTGATGGTGGTTATATTGAGATTGACATGGCTGCCCTAACACATTAGTATTCCATAATGGATTATGCAAGTAAGAGAATGGAGAAGAAGTGTTTTGAACCATACTTGTAGGCCATGATTTCCATGGTTTTGCCCTTGTTGCAGCTTCCTCACCTCTTTGATATGCTACTTCCACATTAGATAAGGAAGAACAACCATCTATGGTATGCTCCTTTCGATCATGAGCAAAAAACACTTCATCCAATTTTTTATTTTTATGAACCTGCAATACATCCAATTTTTCATTTAGAGAGCTAATAAAATCAACTTTAAAATTTTCAAATAAAACATTGATTTCAGCTCTTATGTCTCCTATTCTTGTAGTAGATTTGGAAAAGAAAGAACAAACATCTCTAGAATTCTTACCAGCCTTGGAGATTCCTCTTGAATACCTTATGCACAACTCTTAAACATCATCATATGATAACTGAAAAACATCACCTTTTCCTATCAGATTTAAGAGTTCTAAAAATTTATCTTTGACTCCTTTAAGGAGTGTTTTTAAAATCTCTTTTTCCAAATGCTTATATTTTGATTTTTTAAGGTTATATTGAAATCGATCTACATAGTCCTCCAAACTTTCATCTTCCCCTTGTATCATGTCGAAAATATCTTCATTGGCCTTGCAATAGTCTTGCTAATTCTTCAAGAATATGTTTTTCATGTCCTCCCATGTTTGGATGCAATTCCCACCTAGGCTCATGAACAATCAGAGAGCTGCTCCTTTTAGAGTAAGAGGAAACACTTTCAATCTTTGATCATTACTACAATAATCATATCCTCTACAGAGTATTTCGAACTCAAATAAAAATGTATGTGGATCTTCATTTGCTAAACCATGAAAATTTGGTAATGATGGGGGAATTATGTGCATTTTTGTGACTCCTCCTAGATCTTTGATAGGAAATTCAAAAGTAGAAACATGAGCCATTTCTTACCATAGTATAAGATGTTCTTCATGTGTTTCTTCGAGGCTCCTTCTTCAAATGTTCCTGTCAATCGGTTAGTGAAATGGGTGGTGCTTACATCACCACTTGCGTGAGATCATGTAATTCATTTTTAAAAAATTTCTATCTTTTTCCTACTCTTTCACACAAAAATTCAAACATCTATTTCTACCCTAGGTTCTTTAACACTCCTGCTGGAAAGCGGACGGGGGAGCAGGGATTTTGCATGCTTCGTGCGCAAGTTCTTACCTTCCGTTTTTAAGATCCAACTCTTCCCTAGCAGGCACTCATCAGATTCACACTATTTAGAAATGGCTACACTCTCCCCGGCAACGGTGCCAAAATGTGGAGCGATAAAAAAGGTCTTTTTAACACCTAATTACCTCACATTAACTATCAATCCAGGGACGACTTTTTATTTCAAGAGTGTACTCAGTCTGAGGCGGCTGTTTACTCAAGAGTAATGTTTAGTAGTATAGCATTCAGAAAACATAAGGGTAGATGGATGCTAAACTTAAATTACTTCAAAAGGATAAAACCACACAAGGCAGCTTATCAGTCAAGGGTGCGGAAACGATAACCCATCCCTCTAGAAACTGATGGAAAGGAAATTAGAGCATGGACCATAGGTCTGGGAGCTAGGCAGTGACTGCTGAGGCTCACTACAGCCTTAGACCTTCTCTCACACCAAAGAAGCAAATACAAGTAAATGGAACAGCAGAAAGTAAAATAGAATAGCAAATGGAAAATGGAACAACAAGTCTAAAATGGAACGGCCGTAAATGGAATAGCAAACTAGAATTAAAGGAATATGAACAACAAACTTTAATTAATGGAAATGAACAACAACAAAGAGAAATTAATAACAATCTTTACTCTGAGAATAAATTGGACAGCACACAGAAATAGAACAACATTGATTAATGATAGGATATGAAACAATGCTGGAAAGCAAAACAATAACTTAACACACGACACACCTCAATAGTAATCTGATCTTGGTAATTCAATTTTCAGTCTTAGTTATAAATAATACGACTGTCTTTTAGCATGGAGCAACAACGTTCATAGATTCAACAATCGCAAGGAAATATAATTCTAAGATGAATTCAAAAATACCAATGGTCAAATGTTACAACACAGATATTCCATAATTAAATTGCAATGGTATCTGGTAAAAACCATTTATACCAGCAATTAAAGAAACAACAATGCGCTGCAAAGTCAATATGATATTTCTGTCTCAGAAAACGATATCACTTAGCAGATCAAACGTAACAGGGCTGTGTTGTAAAATAATAAAACAAATCAGATTACTGAATCACGCTGATGAGCAAACCACGCATAAACCAAAGTATAATGATACAAAAGCAAGTGTAAAAATATGATACACAACAACAGAAACGTACCACCAGAGGCTGGGCCCTTAGCTGCCAGCGGACGTTGCTGGGTTACTTCAGAAGGAAAAGAGTGAACAGTAACTCCCAGATCATGTATTAATCAGCAAATGGTGAAATCATTACAAAAGTTGAAGCTTCGAGACTTACAGCATAAAACAATCCTTTCTTCTCCCTATCCTATAATGAATCCTTGCTTCTAAATATCTAATTCAAATCATCAATTCTCCATCATTCGAATCCCCAAAGTCATCCTGAAGTCATCCTGAAGCCATTCCCTCTTTGATCTTTGTTTTCATTTAAATAGAGAAAGATCAGAGAGCAGTTACAACATAGATAATTACAACATGATTTCTTTTGCAAAATTGGATTGATTCTAACCAATCGATCAAAAAGAAAATATATTTCCATCTAACTTCCAACAAGAGAAAGGCGAATTTGGGTTTGCAGCTGAGATTTGAAGGACGGCCGCAACAGCAAATCTGAGAAAATTGTGCTCAAAGAACCCTGCGTTTCTCCCTGTACAAGATGAATTTGGGCAAACCGTTCTTCACTAAAGTTAATTGGGCCCGTTCTAGACAAAACCCATGTTCCGGATTTTCCAAATTCGTCTTCATTTGCTCAAAATCTCAACCGAAAAACTGTCACTCCTTATACCAGCGAATTTCTGAGTTGGCAGATTTAATGGTCAAATCTTCAATCTGGAAGTTACCTTGGAGGCTAAAAATGGCGAATAATGTTATAACCAACTTATTAAAACTATCATTGATAAAATCATACACAATTATCAATTTATTAGAAATAAAGGAGAATAAATAATATAAGAGCATAAATCATCATAAAATGGAGTTATATAATAAATTATAATAAATGACATGATGAAGATTAGTGGAAATGGGTGGGATAAGTGTTCAAAAGTGATGATAATAATGGCATATTGACAGCCCAATAGTGATTCCTCCTTTTGTGACTCAATAGTGGTCTAGTACGGACTTGCGCTCCCATGTACCATCGAGTATATGGGGAGACCCCACTAGGTTATCATCCTTTATCCATAGGAAGCTGTGTCTACCGCCTTACGACCTGTAATGCACCGAACACAACATTCGGGAAGATTGACTACCATATGGAAAGTCTTTGGTTTTCATACAATTTCCAAGGTGTATATGCAATTTTACGGATTGTCTGGTAAACCTTTTGCCTAGTTCTCCAAAGTAGTCATTTTTTATCCTTTTCGGACTCCCTAAAAGAAAAGGCTCATTTGAGCATTTGTCACTTCGGGCTCATTAAACATTTGAAGGTGACTAGAGTCATATTTTTTCCCTTTTCTCGACTCTTTAAAGATGAAAAGGTCAAGTTATGTCCTTGTGTCTTAAAATTTATTCGGTCACGTTCACATTTACCCTGTTAGATCTTGTTTGCGTTAGTTTGACTAGGGTCCTTTCTCGTTAGTTTGTCTAGGATTTTTTGAATTGAATCATCCTGGCGGAATCATCAATCGCGTCTCCCATCCCTAGTGACCAAGGGTCTCCTTCTTCTACTACTCCTGAGACACAGCTTGGTAGTGGTACTCTCCCTGTTATCCCGAGTATCCAACCGCTGAACTCCCGTGCTCCAGAAGATGATTTTGACGATCTACATTGGAACCCTGTTTGGGAACCTTCTGAAGAGGATACTCGTTTTACTCCTACTAGTGTTTCAGTCCCAATGTCTTCCTCTGATATGGATGACATATCTCCCATCACAAGTGAAACACCCATTGTGACGAGTGTCGAAACTCCTATCTTGATCGTAACCCCACCCTTCAGTATCACCCCTCTTAGTGTCATGTTTCCCTTACGTTATAGGGCTTTGAGGGATGTTATGGGTTCTAGGAACTCCTCCTTGGGTACCATGTGGGATCACAACATCACTCCCACTTTGGGATCTTTTATTCCTCAAATTCACAATACAGTTGTCACTTCAGTCTCGACTATTCCAACTGTTTGTGTAGCTTATTCAACGCTTTTTGTTAGTGCCGTTATGACATCCTTGATTGTAACCACTGTTACTGGTCCATCTCACAGTTCGGTAAATAGTGGACAGTCGGCACCTACATCCAGAGTTTTCCATCCTACACTTAGTGCCCCACCTTATTCTGGTTCCATTCCAGCAGAGGGGGCATACGATCAGTATTTGCAAGCCATCCAGAATCTAGGCGCGCAAGGTCTAGTTCGTTACTATGACCCCGTAGGGCATCATCTTTATATTGGATCCTTGCCATCTCAACCTACGGTTGAGGTCTCAGTCCCGTTAAATGTTGCTTGGGGCACCACTCGTTACAGTGGTGGTCAAGCACCCCTTTCGGATCAAGGACCACCTTATCAAGGTTAGCTGTCTTACATGCAACCTTCTTATGGGTAGCAGTGTTACGAGAAATCTTATCCACGGCAACCTAGAGGCCCGCAAGGACAACCATTTTAAGGACAACCTTTGGCCTATGGTGGTCCATCTTTCACTTATCTTGGGCAACCCTCTAGAAATCTAGGACAACCTGGGGTCCAACAGGGATACCCTTCCGGTCAACCCTCTGGGAATCCATGACAACCTTATATGCAACAAGGACAACTTGGGGTCCAGCAGGGATACCCTTTTGGTCAACCCTCTGGGAATCCAGGTAAACCTCATATGCAACAAGGACAACCTGGGATCCAGCAGGGGTACCCTTTTGGGCAGGGTGGTTAGCCTTACGTACAACAAGGCCAACCACTGTCCAGTCTGGTCAACCGTCTCGACAAGTTGGTCAACCTCAAGGACAACCAACTGTCCATTCCGCTAAGCCATCTGTTCCATCGGGACAACCCTCGGTTTTGTAGGGAAAACCCAACAGCTAGCAAGCTCAACCTTGCGGGCAAGTGGGTCAATCTCAAGCTCAACCAGGACAACCTTCTAGCCAGATGGCCCAACCCCAATCCTCTCAAGGATCTTTCTGGGCCTACTCAACTGGGCATGCAAATGGTTGTTACTTCTCAAGCTTCACCCAGTTTTCAGCCCTAGGCTGGGCCCCAGACCCAAGCTGGTCTTCAGATGCAAGTTGGGTTTCAGTCTCAACCTTCTTATCAAGCGAAGCCTGATCCCCAGGCTTAGTATGGAGCCTAACAACCTTATGGTTTCCAGCAATCCCAGGGGCAAGCTCAGTTTTCCCCGTACCAAAATTATCAACAAATGCAGGTGACTCCTTATCAGAATTACCAGCAAGAGTATGTTGCTCCTGCAGGTCAAGTTGGTAATCAATGTGGTGCTGGGGGGCAGGTCTAGGGTCAATCGTTTAGTTATGGCTATAACCCCTATGGACAAAATCCCTATGGACAGAACCCCTATGGGCCAGGTTCGTCCGGAAAAAATCAATGGGGGCAACCAACAACCAGTTGGAACCCTGGTGCTACCCCTTGTCCACGGCCACAGATGTCCTTCAATCCTCAGTTACCTTTCTTAGCAACGTTGGAACTGCCAGATGTGTCCAAATTGACTAATGATCCTATCCTTCATAATCCATTCTAGTCACCAGTTCCAACAAAGATTCCCGACGATTGTCCCAAATTCGATGGCAAAGCTGGAGAAGACCCCCAAGCCCACGTTATGAGTTATCATCTCTGGTGTTCGTCAAATTTGTGGCTTGACGATTCCATCCGGTTCTGCCTTTTTCAAAGGACTCTCACTGGCTCTGCTGCTAAGTGGTATATTGAGCTAACTCATGGATCCTTTCAAGATTTTAACTCGTTGGCAATGGCATTTTTAACTCATTTTCAGTTGCCAATTTGGTATGAGATGGGAACGCATCTCCTCACGTCTCTTAAACAGGACATGACCACGCACATATCCGATCATATACATGAATGGAGACAGCGTCGTCATTTGATTAAGTTCTGGATTCCTGACCAGCTCTTGACCGATTGGTTTACAACCTCCTTTGTCCCTATGATCGCACGAGACATTGCTATGGGGGCATGTGTAACTGAAGAGTAGGCCATTGCGCGTGCTTAGTACCTTGACTTGGTCTATTCCCAGTCCGGTACCCTATATGATTATTTGCCGAACGCCCCAAGGCCTAGAATGTCCAAAACTCCGCCAAATCCATCTGTTGACAGTCTCATTAGATCTGTAAATCCGTCCTCTAAGAAATCTTCCACGAACCCTAGGAAGAAAAAGTCGAATGTTTCGAACGAAAATACTTCTCAGGCTGTGTCTAATTCTGGAAATACTTCCGAGGTTAACTCCGTCAAGTCCACCATGGTGGATAGAGCCTCGAAAGGAAAAAAGAAGGGAAAAGGGAAACATAAATCTGATCAACCCAAGCAGGACTCCCCTAAACCTCCACCCGAGGAAGGAGCCAAACTTAAACCCAAGCATCCTTGTCTTATCTGTGACGAGGATCACTATACCAAAGACTGCCCAAGGCGGTCTGAAGTTAGTTGCTTGTTGAAAGGTGCTCCTGGGACTCCTGCGATGCTGAAAGAACCTTTCCCCTCACAGCAAACGCAAATGGTGGCTGACCCATCCTCATCTTCTTCTCCCTCTGGTTCTCAAGTGTTCATGGCTGGAACAATTCTTGTTCACATTACTACTTGAGCAAAAGAATATCCGTCACCTGTCGGGAAAGAGCCTGAGATTCCCTCAAGCGCTCCTCCATCCAGTTCTGGTCCGCTCCATATCGAGAGACCTAGCACTGAGACGCCTATTCAACCCCCTCCTAAAGGTGTACTCCAGAGATCTTCTTACAACCCTAATGCTCATGCTGCCCAACACTATAGCATCATTGAGGACTTAGCTCAGGCTCCGTCAGCTATGTCCACTCTAGAAGTTCTCTAGAGCTGCCCCCCCAGAGGAAGTCCTTGCTATCGGCCATCGGTGGCATCGACCTAGCTGACTCGGATTTGATTACTTTTGATCTCGAGAGCCATGTACCGAGGCTTCCTCACTAGATTTCCTTCCTTATCCATGTCATCATCAATTATAAAATGATTCATTGTACAGTTATTGATGAAGGCACTTCGACTTGCATTATGTCTATTACTTGTTGGAAGGCTATTGGTTCTCTGACTTTGAGTTAGTCTCCTACAACCTTGGAAGCCTTTGACGGGAGAGAGTCTTGCCCTTACAGTATCCTCCAATTCTTACCTATTACTTTGGAAGGGAAGACTGTTGAAGTGGAAGTTGAAGTCATTGATGCTAATCTTACTTACAACCTCCTCTCGGGCCGGAGCTGGACATACACCATGCGAGCCATGGCTTCATCTCTTTTTCGTGTCATTTGTTTTCCTCATCAGGGGAAAATGGTGACAGTAGACCAACTCTCTTTCTTCAATTCCTCTTCCGAAGGCAACATGCTTTTTGTGGAGCATACCTCCATTCCATTAGAGAGTGTGGGAACTGGGCTCTTTAAAGATCCCACCCTCATGGGTGTCCTTTCACTCCCACCTCCGAACGTCGCTTCTTTCAATATGATTTTGGTTTGTTCTGATCCTTGGGTTCTTCCCCCCATTGACTAGATAGAATCATAGGGCGATAAGATGTCGTTGAGTCCCGCCGAGCTCAACTACATCAAGATTGCTTCTGTATCGGCTCCTCCTCCTGAATCTGCTTCTTTGAGTAGAGCTCTTGACTTGTATGCTCATTCCCCTTGGCTTGGAGACTATGCTTCTTGGGATCCTTTAAAGGAAACATTTCCTTATGATGAAGCCATTATAGAGACTATGTCTCTTGAAGAACCCCCTTGGTCCAATCTTCACCATCGTTCCTCATTCCTCCCTACCCATCGGGAAATGCTTGCCTGTCTTGAGGGGTTTGCTCATGTCTCCCCACACAACCCCTTCAGACACCCATCCAAATATATCAAGTGTCCTTTGAAGGGAACATGGGAAACATTACACAAACCCAATCGATTGACATCTCTGTTAAACCAAGGATTGTCGAGCATATTCATATTGGAGTAACTTGTATTCCTGAGGAAATTCAGCTTTATATTGGTCTTTTTCGCAAGTACCATCAGGGTCTGTGTTGATTACCATGATATTAATTGAGCCTGTCCCAAGGATAAATACCCCACACCATTCATTGACCAACTCATTGATGAGTGTGCTGGAAGTGAGATATACACATTTATGGATGGTTTCTCTAGTTATAACCAGATTAATATCGCGCTAGCTGACTAGCACAAAACCGCCTTTATCTGTACATGGGGCACTTTCACTTACAAAAAGCTCCCTTTTGGTCCGAAGAATGCCGGTGCTACCTTCCAACGCACGATGTCTCATGCATTCCATGATATTCGACACATCGTGGAACCTTACCTGGATGATCTACCAGCTCATTCAGCTAAGCGTCAATACCATCCCGCTCATTTCCGCGAAATCTTTCTCCGTTGTCGACACTACCGTATTCGGTTCAACCCGCATAAGTGTGTCTTCTGCATAGAGTCTGGTAGATTTCTCGGGTTCATCGTCTCTCGAGAGGGCATCCGTCTGGATCCCCTTAAAGTTGAGGCCATTCTGAATCTTCCTCCCCCTGCGTCCTTGCAACAATTGCAGAGCTTGCAGGGTAAAGAAAATTTTTTACGACGCTTCATTCCGAACTATGCCGAGGTGGCCAAAGGTTTTACGTGGTTACTAAAGCAAGACACCCCATTTCGATGGGATGCTGCCACTCAAGAGTCCTTCGAGCACCTCAAGGCTCTCCATGTTTCCACTCCTTTGTTGTGTCCTCCTAATTACCATCGTCATTACAATTTGTATCTAGCCGCTACCGATACCACTATTGGCATGGTTCTCATTCAAGATGATGATGATGGCACTGAACACGTCATTTATTATCTCAGCCACAATTTATTAGATACAGAATCTCGATATGCTCACATCGAGAAGTTGGCATGGGCCGCCGTTTGTGCTGTCCAACACTTCCACCATTACATCTTGTTGCGCACTACCACAGTGATCTATGATTGCAACCCAATGACATACATCTTGTCACGTCAGTTGCTAGGGGGCAAGTAATCGAAGTGGATTGTTATCCTCCAAGAGTTTTACTTGGAATTCACTACTGCCAAGTCCAAGAAATCCCTTGTCTTCGCTGAATTGTTGTGCTCTTTGCCATCTCTTACCGCACCCTCTCGGTTTGCGGATCATATTCCAGACGAAACCCTCTTCTTAATCATCACCCTTGATCCCTGGTATGGGGATATCATTGTCTATTTACATATGTCCTCTTTTCATCCCGAGACATCTAAGGATGCTAGATGACGGATTCGTCATCAATCCCAACCATATCGCATTGTTGGGGACACCTTGTACCACCTTGGTTTTGATTCTGTTCTCCGCCGATGCTTAACACTCGAGGAAGCTAAGAGAGTTTTAAATGACTACCATTTTGGTGCCTATGGTGTTCACATGTCTGGATATGCTACCGCTCAGAAAATCCTCCGCGCTGGTTACTTTTGGCCCTCCATCTTTAAGGATTGTATTCTTGCCATCCACTCTTGTCACGAGTGCCAAATCTACCAACGGAAGATGCGTGCACCTCCGGCTCCACTGCACCTCATTGTTACCATGGGCCCTTTTGCAAAATGGGGCATTGATTATATGACATGTAACCCTCGCTCGACTGGGGGCATGGGTATATCATCATTGCCGTTGATTCCTTCACAAAATGGGCCGAGGCGATGCCCACATTATCTGAAGACGGTCACACCGCGACGTAGTTTTTATTTAACCATGTTATCTCATGGTTCAGAGTCCCTCAAGCCATCGTCACTAATCACGGCAAGCATTTCCATAATCATATGATGACTGAGCTTACAATCCAGTTGGGCTTACGACACGATATCTCAACTCCATACTATCCTCAGGCCAATGGCCAAGTAGAAGTCATCAACAAGGTTCTAGTTACAATGCTTCAACGAACCATTGGCATGCATAAGTCCAACTGGCACTTGATGTTGTTCTCTGCCTTGTGGGCCTACCGAACCTCTGTGAAGGATGCCACTAGTTTCACTCTTTTCCAATTGGCTTATGGATTGGAGGCTACCCTTCCCATCATCGAGTGTGAGATCCCTTCTTTAAAATTAGCCGTCGAATTACTCCCTGACACTACTTCGGTAGAGGAGTGTCTTCTTTACCTGGAGTGGCTAGATGAGACTCGTCGACTAGCCTCTTTAGCTATCGAAGCACAGAAGAAGCGAGTGAAAACTCACTTCGATCACACTGTGCATCCTCGTTATTTTGTTGAGGGAGATTTAGTCCTGCTCTACGATCAAGAAAATGATAAGCTGGGGGCAGGAAAATTTGAGCCCATGTGGCATGGGCCTTACATTGTAAAGAGAGTTTTGCAAAAAGGGGCCTACGAGCTGATTGACTATGAAGGGAATCCCCTGGATAAGCCCCGGAATGGGCTTTACTTGAAAAAATATTATGCATGAATTCCAGGCACTCTATTTTTTTGTACATACGTGTGCTTTAGCAAGTGTGTTGTGTGTGCATGTTTTCATGTTTTTGTCTTGGTGTGTCAGCGTGATTGCCACTTATTGTGTCCTTTTGCTTCTTGGAAAGATGTCTGGTTCGCCTTACGTTGGTTTCGCTAATGGTGCCTCCCGCAGTACATGCAACTTGTCCTCTCCAGCATGGGTGATCTACGATCTTCATGGTGAGCTAGTATACCTTCAAGGGGTTTTTCTAGGTTCTACCATGAACAATGTTGCTGAGTATAGTGTTGTGATTGAGTTACTAGCTGAGGCGATTAATCTCGGTATTCGAACATTGGTTGTGAACTTTGACTCTCAGCTTGTCGTCCACCAGCTCAATGGGTGATATTCCGTCAGAGACCATCGGATTTTAAGGTTATATCTACGTGTTAAGTTGTTAGAAAGGGATTTTGATTTTATCACATATCAACATATTCCAAGACAATTTAATACGTTAACTGATGCATTAGCCAATTATGTATTGGACAGACATTTGCATAACATGCAATCTAAAATAGCATAAGAAGCATAAAACACAATAAACCATAAGCATATGTATATCTATATATATCTATATATATATATATATATATATATATTATATATATATATATATATATATATATATATATATATATATCTTATATATTTCCAAATGTTTGCACATCGTGCATCATCAAAAAATAATACATGTTTGTATTAATACATCTGGAGACAACATGTCTCTCAAAAAATATGCATGAAAGAAATCCTAGATGACTAATCCCTATGGTGCTCATGATAACACATCATTGCTTGCACTAGGCGTCTCAAGAGATGGTGGATGCGATTGGGCACGCCCACCATGTGTCTTTGGTACGCTAATGGGACATTCGCTAGCCGAGCATAATCCAGAATCCCTCGAGCGATACCTTCAAGGTTTTGGATAAGTTCTTCACCCTCGACACCCTCCTCCCGAGGGTCTACTGCAGGCTGGTTTCTCCTTGAGATAGGAGACATGCCGGCTAGTCGCTCTGGGCCAACGTTTGCATATACATATAATTATTGTTAGAACAAACATGTATTAACAAAAAAATTATAAAACATAAAATCAAAAAGAGGTCATACATAACTCCTCATCCCAATCCTCTCCCTCTGGTAGTGGGAGATCAGGGTCACCTGTGAAGTTAGTCCCTGCATATGGCCAATCCTCGACCACGATCAGCTGGCGGCAGAGCCACCCAAAAAACTCTGGCCTCCAAGACATTTGCTAACCTCCGCCCCCTCTAGGCATCAGCGCTGCCCAACGAGCCATTCTCGGCTCTCGAGGCACTGGATTAGTACGAAGGCCCCTTGGCCCTGAAAGATTGGTAATTGTTCCAAAATGAATGTCACCAGAATAGAACCATACCCGAACTACTGCAGTTTGCCTCGCTTACCTTTTGTAAGCTATCTCTTCATGTTGGTAGTCACCGCTATCGCCCAATCAAAGATAATCGGATTCAGACACTCTGTGGCCAATATGAGTTTGTTCTTTGTTGCCTCATGGGGTGCCTGCACCCCCATAGCCCGTGTGATGTTAAATAACACCGATTTGAGTGTTAGATCCTGAATAGTAGTGATATCCAGGTTTGAACTTCCAGATATGAATTGTGCCCCTCAGCACACCCATGCCATAACCTCGCCCATCTTCTCACCAGATGTTCTGCTACCGGTCAATAGGGGCACCGAACCTCTACGCGACAGTCCTATGATGAAGTAGATGTTAGATACATCCAGTTCCAACACTTGATCTCGTATACGGAACACTTTCTCGTGTTCGTCCCAATGATTGATCAAGTACCGTAAGAGCTCTGGTTGAGCTCGTAGGTAAGGCATGAGGAAGTATTTTCTTAGCTCACAAAACCTAAGGGCTTCCATGCAATCTTCTTCTGCTATGGCCAATTCATCCACTCTATCATGCTCCCTTTCCTTCCACTAGATCACCATTTTGCTCGTTTCCCTGCAACCACAAGATCAAAAAAAAATGATTAGATCCCTGGTAAGCTAAGAAATGGATTGAAATGCATTCAAAATGTTAAAATTTGAAAAAAAGAGTGCACTCAGTCGTTGGCTCGACTGTTTTTAAAACAATTGCACCCATTGGCGTGGGTCCGTGCCCGATACCCGCGCCAATGGGTGCAGCCCTAGTTTTTCAATTTCTCTCCCCAGAGGTCGATGGAGCAAGAAAAAAGGACTAAAAAATGGACTAGGAGAAAGTGCCCCTTACCTGGAACTGACGACGCTCCAAATGGTTGCACAGATTTGTCGAAATCGTCACCCAAAGATCGCACACCAAAAGCACTACTTGTTATAGCTCCAAATCTCACTATTATGTTTTGTGATGCTGCACTCATGGCCTAGGGCAACCCCTCCTTCCAGATCTGGTCCAAAATCTAAAAGACAGTGTTTTATTCCTTGTACGCGAAATTTCCCTGAGTTAAACATGTGTATACGCGGGTTCATATATACCCAACCCACGTATATGTATTAAAACACTTAAAAAAAATATAAAAATCCTTATTTTCGGGTAGAGATCGCAGGTTTTACCTGCTGATCACCTGTTAGTGCCCGTGGCCTCAACTGTTCCCAACCAATTCCTAACTAAAAAACTACTTTGGAATTGGTATAAAAAGACATCAAAGGGAATGCCTAAGGAGGAGAGAAGAGAAAGAAAGGTTATTATATTGAGATTTCCCCTTGATCAGGTCTGAAGACCCTTGTGCCTTCTGCACTTCCCCTGTTTGTATAGGAAACCCTTATTTCCTTGTGATTTGATGTTCATGCCTTAGTTATGGCATCATGGAGTGAGTCTTGGAAGGAGATATCCTAGAGGCTTGAGGCAGGACAGATCCAGAAGGAGGCTGAGCTTGGAGCCTACAAAGGTTGCTCAGGTGATATTACTCTTTTTGTACTTTCTATTTGTCTATAATAAAGAAACACGTCTTGATTCCTGATATGCTTCTTCTTTATGTTAATGATGTTCATGTTTGAATTTCATGTATGAATGGATGTTTAAAAGTTCATAACTAACTTCCTTCTTGTATAACATAAAGATGATTTTTGTATAAATCTTTGTCCATATATTGCTGCATTTTTTGGAATTGTTGGTTTTGCAGGGCAAAGGAGCGAAAGGGACGTGAAGAAGGGTTTGGACCCTTGAGGAACTACCCAAACGTAGGACCTAAGGTATATCCTTCTTACTTTAGAATTAGCTTTTGCTAGCATAATGGTTGTGTGTGTGCATGTTTCTTTGTTTAAACAACTTTCAGTCTGCTAGGGTTCCACCCAAAAGCCCTAGGGGATAAAATCCCTCAACAGAATTGGTGACTCCACTGGGGACAACACTCTTGTTGTTCCTAGTTTGGGTGTTTGTCAAGCCTATCAGGGCTCAGTTGCTTGCTAGTTTATTGTTACTGTCTAGTCTGTTCTTGACTTCTGAGTTTTACCAGTTTCTTGAGTTTGTTTTTTATTTTTCCTGAGATATTATATATACGCTGTTTTATCTAGTTACAGAAGCGTATAAACGCTTGTTGTCTAAAGTAAACCCGCGTATATGCAGGTTTCCACAGAAACAGTCGTGTATACACGCAGTCTTCACTAAGTACAGTCGCGTATATCTTGCAACTTTAAGGATTTATAGATTTTTTGTCTCTGAAGTTTGTCTGGTGCTTTCAGTCAGTTTGTAACAGTCAATTTTTGTCAGTATTAGTTGTCTGTGTTACAACAAGCATCCTTACTCCGATTTCTCTCTAATTATAAGGATTTTTGGTCTTGTTTTGTGTTTGCAAGCATCATCATCTTTTTGCTAAAAACACGCAAGATTTCTTGATTGGAATCTTGGCTGCTCTGAGTTATCAGAGAAAAACGATTGTTATCAATCTTTGTGTTCAACTTTTCTTTTTGGTGACTTTTTGTTTGCTTAACGAAATCGATTTTTATGACCATCTACTTCTTTTTTTCATCAAAGTTGTCATTTGATACTTTCTTGAAATTGTCTTTTTGATATTTCTTTGGTCTTTGTTACCAAAGCTTTCCTTGCTGCCTTCGATTGTTAAAAAGCCTTTTTAAACACATTTTTTTTTTGTCGAGTTTTCATTCTTTGTAGGGTATCAACTTGAAAAAAGTGTTTCTTTCTTGTTGTTTCAATCGCAAAGTGTTAGTTTTTGTTGAGAGCATTTTCAAAAAGACTTTTTTGTTGCTACTTTGAGGTGAACTTTTTGAAAAGTTTTTGTTTTGCTTTCTTGAACTTGCTTTTCATTTAGTTTCCTTTTGGTGAATGAAAGTGTTTTATGTTATCTTGAGTTTTGCTTTTAGTATTTAGACGAAATGAATTGTAGTATCTCATATTCCATCTAAATATTGTAAGTGGCAAAAGAAAATTTGATAAACAAAGCAACTTTCATTTCTTGTTAGAGTAGTTTTCAATCTTGCATCAAGCATTTAGTTTTGCATTAGGATATATTTGCATCTCTTTAGGCATAAAATAGTTTTGTTAACTTTTGAGTGTGAAGTGTGAATGAAAAGAAAAGAAAAGAAAAGTTTGTTTCATTAGAAGTTTCCTTTCAAACCCTGTAGAGATTACTTTTCATCAAAAAACAATGACAAAGTGCATATGCATATAGTTAAGTTTTATTAATTTCTTTTGCGTCGAAGAAAACACCACTAGTTTCACTTCCATCATCCTTTGACTTAAAGAATAGCCCTTAAAATCAAGCGCTAATTAAAATCAACAAGAAATTTTTCTTTTAAGTTAAATACACAAACAAGTTTTAGGATTTTAGGGCCCTGGATTAGGCGAGTGGAGGGTTAACTCTCCAAGGCCATATTAAACGTCAAAACATAGGAGTCTGATTAATGAGAGAAAATCCAATAGCGTTAGGAAGACCAGGAAAGCTCCGGATCTGGGAGTTAACCATGAGGGTCTGTGAAGAAAGGGAAGAGAGATACCCCCTCTCCTACTTGTCCGAACTTACCTCATGACTGTTCCGCCTGGCTTCTGTAACGAGTTGGTATCCTTAGTTGCCACTACTAGGGAACTACATAGGTGGCTGCGGAGGGGAATCCCGTGGCACCTGAGGTCAATGTTGTATCACTCTCAACAGCACTACTAGAGGGCACCCTTGCGAAGCTTGGGGGCTTGCACTGGCGCAGACTGTTGTTAGGAGGTCAGCTTAACTTCCTCTGTTACCTTCGCTGATAGGACTGGGCCGTTATTATCCCAGACTATGTTCGGAAGGCCCCTTACTCCACTTTCTTGTATTTTGGTGTCCGGTCCTCATCACCCGGAGCGGAAATACTTGGAAGTTGTTTGATTGGCTGACTTCTTTTACGAACTTTATAGTGAGTGCTCTTTGCTCCTTGTATATAGTTGGATTTAGGTATTTTTTTCCAGTCACGTTTGGACTTTGTGTTCTAAGTGACTGGCTTACCACTCTGCTGATCTTGAAAGACTTTTGGTTTTTCTTTCGGAAGTTGTGGAGTTTCCTCGTCAAGGGAAAAAGGTCTTGATTGTGTGTTTATATTCCTTGAAAAGTCATTTCTACATTCCCGTAAGGGAAGGGTTTGAGAATCATTTAGATATGGCTCATATTCCTGTGGAAACCAACCAAGGTACCCTTCCAAAAGGGGATCCTTGTGCTTTTCCTTTCTTTGGAAACATTGGTACTCCCTTGATGGCCACTTTGAATATTCCTAGGTTGAATGTTGGACTGCCCGTTTGGTTGTGGTCCACTCCGAATATTCCAAATGCTCTTGGAGCCTCTCAGTTGAATCCTTTATTTCAAAGGCATCACTTGGGTGCTAATTGTTCATCTTCTTTCAAAGAGAAATCTGGTATTCTTTCTTCTCCTCCTTCTTGTAACAAGAAATCTAAAAAAAGGAGAAAAAGGAAGTCAAAGAAGAAGAATAATTCTATCCCTTCGTATTCAACCTCTACCAGTCATGTTGGAGATGAGCCTTCAGCAACTCCAAGTTATGTTGGGGGCACAAGTCTAGTCACTGCAAGTCACACTAGCACTCCATCCTCGACCTCTACTAGTCATGTTGGAGATGAGCCTTCAGCCACTGCAATTTATCCTGGGGGCACAAGTCTAGTCACTGCAAGTCACACTAGCACTCCATCCTCGACCTCTTCCAGTCGTGTTGGAGATGAGCCTTCAGCCGCTGCTAGTCACGCTGGGGGCACAAGTCTAGTCACTGCAAGTCATACTAGCACCCCATCCTCAAGCTCTGCCAGTCATGTTGGAGATGAGCCTTCAGCCGCTGCTAGTCATGCTGGAGGCACAAGTCTAGTCACTGTTAGTCATACTAGCACTTCATCTTCGACCTCTGCTAGTCATATGGAAGATGAGTCTTCAACCTCTACTCATTAAGTTGGAGATGGACCTTCAGCCACTGCCAGTCATGCTGGGGGCATAAGTCTAGTCACTGCGAGTCATACTAGCAAAGAGTCACCAACCTCTGCAAGTCATGTTCAGGACTCTCTGCAAACCATTGCTAGTCATGTTGGTGGAATGGAGGTTGATAAGAAACGTGGACGTAGATGTTTTAAACATAAGTTCCCTTGTAAGATATGCAAGGGAGACCATCTTACTCATTTATGCCCTGGTATTCCAGAGGTTCAAAAGATATGATCCAAGTTTGAAAGTTCTTCTACTCCTACATCTGATATGGTTTCTCGTCAATCCCATCAACCATTGGTTGATCATATGCCTAAGCCAGTGCAATCGTTGAACGATTACACTCGTCTTTTGGGGGGTGAAGAACCTAACAAAAGAGTCTGCTTAATTTCTAGTACAGAGTCTTCTAGTATAGGGGGCATTTCGATTTCTTCGAATGTTCCCCCTCCAAGTTCCAAGAGTGTTTCCTTTGATTGGGATAGTCTTTTCGAGCCTCGTCTTCCTTTCGCTACACCTTTCCAAATAAAGGTCAGAATTAATTCCACAAATGTCTATTGATGTATAGTGGATTAAATACTCTGCAAGTATTATATCCTCTTTGACTTGGAAATATTTGGGTTCCCCAAAGTTGTTGACAACTCAGAGTCAGTTGTTAGCCTATGATAGAAGACCTGGTGAATCTATGGGTGTTCTTCCTCAATTTCCTATCACTTTAGGTGGGAAGACTGTCTTAATCGATACGATGGTGGTTGATAGCCCTTTAGACTTTAATATGCTACTTGGGCGTGATTATGTCTATGCTATGAATGTTGTGGTGTCTTCACTCTTTCGAGTAATGTGATTTCCTCATAATGGGAATATTGTCACTATTGATCAGCTTGCATCTGATAATCACCACCCTAATTCGACTTTATTACAGAGTACCCCTTGGTTTGTTCCAAGTGTTCAAGTAGACTCTACCCCGCCACGGGTCAATTATGTGGCGTTGAATCCTCAATGTTCAACCGCTTCTAAGAAGGATCTTTTGACCTATTATTCTCCTTCTTGGGACTTGGTCCCGGCAGTTGATTGAGAGATTCTTCCTATAGGGACATGGGACCTCTTAATTCCCTTTGTTGATCCTTGTAGTTCTCATGATTTCTTAGAACTTGTTTTTCCTTCACAGGAGGAACTCTTTGAAGCCATGACTTATGACTACCAAAGGAGTCCTTGGCCTGAGCCCTGCAAGGGGTTTGTTCAGCAAGACTATTATGTGTAAGCCGCAAGGCTGCGTGGTTCCCTATACCATATTGTATATATAAGGTACGCATTTTCGAGTTTTGTATTCTATAACACAAGATTTTATATGAAGTTTATATGTGGGATGTATTAACTTCTTGTCAAGTGTTCCTATTTATGTATACAGAACTTGGAAGATTTCTTCTTTGGACGTTTATGGTTGGTCCATTCTGACAGGTATTGGTTCTCGAAACTGGCATATAGGTTAGGTTTTTCTGCCTGCATTGTGCACTTATCAGTTTCCTTTTCCATTTTTGGCCTTAGGATCGGCCCCACCAAGTTATGGTGCGGAACCTTCTCATTGCTTAGAAGCATCATGACTTGTGTGGTAGAGCTTACCTTATCATGGGTGCCCTAGTTAGTACCTTGTTGCCACTTGGCACCCATGCAGATTTTTTGTCCTTAGGCTTGGGAGTCCTCTGTAGTCCCACCATGACTTATGCGTTGAAGACTCATTCCTCTTAGCTTCTTCGCTTTGTTCTGGCCCTATACCCTAGAGGCTCCTTTGTGTTGAGTTGTACTGTTGCATTGCATGTTGACCATTTGCACCTTTTGGCCTAGAGTCGACTTCACTTGGACTCATGTTTAAGCAAAATTTTGACCATGACGACTGCAAAATCAACCTTACATACCTTTGACTTCTACAACTTGACACACCTTAACCCGTGGAAAGAACATACCTTTGAGTGTCACTGACCAATTTTCATCTCCCTGCATTGAGCATAGGAATGTTCCACTCCCAGGAACTAGATCATCTATTTCATCGACACTCATTCTTTCCACTATACTATAACATTCTTTTATTCATTTTTGAGATTAACATAAAATACAAAAAATTAAATATTCCAAAAAGAGTGGGAACGGGACAGTATTTCCATCTATTATTGGCAGCTAAAGTCAGTCGTGTCGCCCTTGAACAAAGCACTCAAAACAAAGTCTCCTCCGCTTGGGTGGGATTTAGTTTGACTTAGGTACGCCTCAACCTTTTTTATTGAGTCAGTTCTCCCCCGATTGGTTATCTCTTCCAATCATATGGAGGGTTCGTTCGTGCCTCCTACATGACGAATTTATACAGATTCATCATATGCTGCCATAGTCACATTGAGTCATGCTTTTGTTCAAGGGAAGTTAGCCTAAGTCGGCCTCTCTACAGTGTCCCTTGACTCATTTTTTAGTCGGCCATCCCAGTTGTCAGTGTCATGTCAATCATCACATCAGTAACATTGGTCCTTTACTCGTGCCGGTTTGAGAAGGTCCCCATTGAATTCTTGCTGGCGGGTCTTGTCCTTATCGACGACGACATATTGCTCTGAGGGCAGGCCTAGAGTTTCACCCTGGCGCTAATTTCATTATTGATAGGTTACCTTGTGCTCAGCATCGATCAGTATCATGGGTCTTTGACTGCGTGGTTTCCCTTGTGTTCGACTTTAGCTTACATTATCACACATTGGGATTCGTGCAGTGCCTTGGTTTCCATTTGACCCTATTGGTGGATACCTCGCCTCTGTGTCAGCTTTCATTATTGGTTGATTCAGAGGGTTTCTACTATGCGCTAGCTACATCTTGTGTACGCCGGAAACGTACTTCAGTTCGGTTACTACATCTTTTTTCGTCCGATTCCTTCCACATTATTAGCCTACGGGTTACACTTGTGCTAGATTGATGGAGGATTCCTTAATGCCTTCCTTCTAGTGTATCTTTCCCTATCGACTCTGACTCATTGCTCTGGGGAAAAGATCTAGAGTCCATTTGGAAATACCTTGGGGTTTGCAGTCATTAGTGGCAGATCCTTCGCTATCGACAGTGGGAAACCATCATTGTCTCCTGATCCATAGATTCTTACAGGTGTTCGACTTCAGCTCATTTATTCGCACTTGTTAGATTGTACTGGGTACCTTGACGCTCATTATCATTATCTGTGAGTAGCCTCGGTTTTGTTAATGGTATACATCAATGACCGGTAATCAAACGATTTCTCGCATGGTCGACTTCAGATAATTTATTCCCATGGTGTATAAATGTACCACGACGGTCGGTGAAGACCTCAGGTTGTATCAGCATTCATTGGTTCACTTGAGAGTTGCTCCCAGTGCTGCTAGTTGATACCACTCCACCGTATGTGTTGCAGTCATTCATGGCGACATTCTATATGCTGACACATAAGTTTGTAATGTAGTACCATCCTTTTCCATCATGTTCAGTTGGTACCTTTTGGGATCAGTCTTTGATATCAGTGATTTGTTGTATCTTTCAGCATCATTGACAGTTTTATATGTGATATTCAGACATGTACTTGTTCGATCACAATCAGATGATCCATTATGTATTTTCCAGTCATTTATACTTGTATACTTAGTGGATCCACTTGTACTTGATATGCGGACATGCTTTGCTTTCTCTGAGCATGGGTATGCCTGCCTCAGACGGTGTTTCTTTCTGATCTTCTTTGTGGCTTGGCAGGCTGAATTCTGGTGAAGTACTCCTCGGCTTTTTGGCAGATTTCCTTTCCATGTACTTGCTTAATATATTTCGGCCATCATGTACCCTTCTGACCTCATATAATTAGGGGGGCATATGTTATAGCTCCAAATCTCAACTATTATGTTTGTGATGCTGCACTCATGGCCCTAGGGCAACCCCTCCTTCCAGACCTGGTCCAAAATCTAAAAAACAGTGTTTTATTCCCTGTACGCGACATTGCCCTGAGTTAAATGCGTGTATACGCGGGTTCATATATACCCAACCCGCGTATATGTATTAAAACACTTAAAATATATATAAAAATCCTTATTTACAGGTGGAGATCGTGGGTTTTACCTGCTGATCACCTGTTAGTGCCCGTGGCCTCAACTTTTCCCAATCAATTCCTAGCTAAAAAACTACTCTGGAATTGGTATAAAAAGACATCAAAGGGAAGGCCTAAGGAGGAGAGAAGAGAGAGAAAGGTTATTATACTAAGATTTTCCCCCTGATTAGGTCTGAAGACCCTTGTGCCTTCTGCACTTCCCCCATTTGTACAAGAAACCCTTGTTTCCTTGTGATTTGATGTTCATCCCTTAGTTATGGCATTGTGCAGTGAGTCTTGGAAGGAGATATGCTAGAGGCTTGAGGCGGGATGGATCCAGAAGGAGGCTGAGCTTGGAGCCTGCAAAAGTTGCTTAGGTGATATTACTCTTTTTGTACTTTCCATTTGTCTATAATAAAGAAATACGTCTTGATTCCCGATATGCTTCTTCTTTATGTTTATGATGTTCATGTTTGAATTTCATGTATGAATGGATGCTTAAAAGTTCATAACTAACTCCCTTCTTGTATAACATAAAGATGATTTTTGTATAAATCTTTGTCCATATACTGCTGCATTCTTTGGAATTGTTTGTTTTGCAGGGCAAAGGAGTGAAAGGGACGTGAAGAAGGGTTTGGACCCTTGAGGAACTACCCAAACGTAGGACCTGAGGTACGTCCTTCTTACTTTAGAATTAGATTTTGCTAGCATAATGGCTGTGTTTGTGCATGTTTCTTTGTTTAAACAGCTTTCAGTCTGCTAGGGTTCCACCCAAAAGCACGAGGGGATAAAATCCCTCAACACTACTGTCGCTCTCCAATGAGGTAAAATTAAAAAGTAAATTTAGTTTCTACCATTTTGACATATTTATGGCTTTTTAACTCAAAATAGGTTTTTAAAAGTCATTTTTTATGAATATTTTAATATCTTTTTGTTGAAAATGGGGTTTTACACTTGTTTTTGTGCAGTGATAGGTTTTTATGTGGCTTAGATGGTGAAACAAGTTGTATTTTACACTTTTTCGGACTCGGTAGATACACGAAAAAGTCATTATCGAGTCATCTTTCTGCTCTTTTTTTACTCTCTAAACATGAAAATAATACCGAGTTATTCCTCTTGACTCGCTAAACATAAATGAGAGACGGTCGTCTTTAAACTCTTTTCTGACCGTGTAAAGAGGAAAAGATCGTCGAGCCCTTGTCATTTTAGGTTCGTTAACGGTTACGAAATGACGTGGTTTTGATTGCTTTTTTACTTTTTCAGGTCGAGATCACTAATCATGAAAATTACTCCTCGATCGTAATGGTCAGGCGGTTCTTTCGAGCATTGTTTTATACTTTTTCAGGCTCGAGAGACACAACTTTACGAAAAAGGACACCCTTGGAGTTTACTTTTCCGCTGTCTTTTCAAACTCTCTAGACATGAAAAGATGCCGAATTCTTCCTCTGTCAGACTCGTTAAAACTTGATGACATTGGATTCCATTGAAATGACACTTTACAAGAATATGCTATCCTTGTCAAGCTTGTTAATAAAAATAACTGGGGTACTCGCCAGAAATGGTGGGGAAAATGGAACTAGAATCATTGTCGTGTCAGCAGTATGTCGCTCTTGAACATGGCACTTGTCTGCAATCGTGTCTGGGTGGCGACATCTCATCTCATTTTTCACTTGCTTCCGTGGGTTTGGGTGATCCTGTTTGACCTCTCATCTGCTCATTTCCTTGTCACTATGACCTCTAATCATTTGATGTCAAATACTACCAAGTCCACTGTCGTGCTGCCGATATGTTCAAGAGAAGTTGACCTCTATGAAATAATCAACCTCCCTCTGATAACTCACATAATCCTAATTCACAAAAAACATTACCTTCCTCTATCTCGCGTCGATGATGTGGGAAACACTATGGCCCACCTTCGATCAAGGTTGCTTCCTGTTAACTTCAGCTCATTATCCAGTAGGTTGACCTAGAGACTCCCTTCAGGTGCCTTGGAGCCTGCATGCCTCAATGGCGGGTTCTTCGTGTTCGACGTGAGATTTTCATCATTGGCCTTCGATCGAATGATTCTACGGGTGTTTGACGTCGGCTCACTGATTCGCACACCGTAGATTGTACCTATAGTACCTTGAGGGCCATTGTCATTATTGGTGGTACCTCTCGCGTCTGTTAATAGTTTTCATCATTGACTGGTATTCAAACGATGTTCCTGCATGTTCAACTTCAACTCTCATATTCGCATGCTTGAACTTGTACTTTGTTCAGGTCGAGATGGAGTGCAAGACCCTGGATTTTGTCTGTTGGGATCCAGGTTGCGATTTTGTGGATTATTATGATCATTACATGACTCATTCACTGGATGGCTGTGACCATGCCTGAGTCTAGTTATCGATCCTTACGAATGGTTGCATCCATACCTTGGATCTAGATTCTTATGTACTCTGCTATGGATGGCTGCACCCATACAACATATACCATGTACTTGAGATATCAGTTGTACTTCTCCACGTAGGTTTTCCGGCGGCAGTGTTTTTGGTTGGACATGTTCTTGTAAAGAATTTCACCCCTCTCTCTCTCTCTCGGGCCTCATGCTTTAGGGGGCATTTATTACATAGAAATTTGTCACCGTCCCTGTTACCCCTTCTCCCACATCTTGGAAGACGCATTCTAGGACCTATGAGAAGTGACATGACCTGCAAACACTTGCATTGCATTCCCCTGAACATGAACTTCATTTGCCCTGAAGACATCTCCTGTAGAAAACCCTTAAAATAGCCCTTTTTCCATTGGTGTGGTTCCACAGTGTAACACTCACGCTAGTGGGGGAAATCCTCTAAAGAGGGCGCACCAATTGGCTCTCTGTCACAGAGTTGCACTCGCACCAGCCATAATGGTGATGTTTTTTAACAAACCAACAGCGGAAGATTCATCCTAACCTACTCTTGGACTCAATCTATCTTGAGTTGGGTGGTTTGGATTCAAATCTCCATAGAGGGGAAGTGGTTTGCCACCTCTCATGGAAGCTTCTCTAGTGATAAATCCAATCCCATGAATATTGTGGATGATCCCAACTCCTCTTCCTCTATCTATAAAAGCTTATCCATTTTCCTTAGGCAAGCTGGTTCCAGAGATTGAGAATTGTCAAGTTACCAAGAGCTTCATGCTGCAAGAGCCTTCTTCATTCCCATAAGGCCAAATCTAAGTAAGGAGATTCTTGTCCAATAAGCAAGGAGAGAGAGGTTTGTTCCCATTCCCAACAAGCTTTGCAAGACATGTTACACAGTATTTTGTCACCGTCCCTGTTACCTCTTCTCCCTCATATTGGAGGATCTATTCTGGGACCTGTGAGAAGTGACATAACCTGAAAACACCTGCATTGTATCCCCTTGAGTATGTACTTCATATGCCCTGAAGAAACCTTCTACAAAATACCCATAAAATAGCCCTTTTTCCATTGGCGTTGTTCCTCAGTGTATCACTCGCACCAATGGGGGAAATCCTCCAAAGAGGGCGCGCCAGCTGGCGCTCTGTCTTAGAGTCGCACTAGCACCAACCCAGTTGGGTAAAGTTTTTAAAAAACCAACTTGCGAAGGTTATTCCTAACCTATTCATGAACTGATTCCATTTTGAGTTAGTTCAGTTGGACTTCGAATCTCCATAGAAGGGAAGTAGTTCTCCACCTCTCATGGAAGCTTCCTAATGATAAGGACAATCCCATGAATCTTATGGATGATCTTATCTCCTTCTCCTATCTCTATATAAGCTTGTCTCTTTTCCTTTGACAAGCTAGTTAGTAATTCTACTCTTCAAGCTCTAAATTCTAAGTCCCAAAGTCTGAGAATTGCTAAGCTCATGCTACAAGAGGCCTTGTTCATTCCCATAAGGCTACATCTTTAATGAGGAGATCTTTGTCCAAGTAACCAAGGAGAGAGAGGCTTGTTCCCCATCCCCAACAAGCTTTTCAAGGCATGTTTTGCTGATCACCTAGCCAAAGGAGGATTTGACATCAGAACTTGGTTGTATTCTTCTTTGTTATCAATAATAGTAGACGAATATTATTATGATTCCACTCTCATTGTCTTTATAATGATGTTTGAGTTGTATCCTTTATGACTGATACATAGTTGCATTTCTTGGATTTTATGCTTGTATTTGTGTTGTTCTTTGCGTGTGTAGGTGTTTTTTCACGAGGATCGTGAGGATTTTGACCAGCTGAAGCGAAACAACGGGAGTGACGACTCTTCTACAAATACTAACGTTGGATTCGAGGTAGGCCCTCATCATCGTTCTTTACTTTGCAATTAGGAAGCTGCGTGTTAGAATTGTTTGATTGTTGCTAGACCCCATTTAGGCTAGTGGGATCGCCTCTATCCGCAGAGGGGATTTACCTACACAACAATTTGGCGTCTCCACTGGGGAGTTGGCTTTTGCCTTGCTTGTTTGTCTTGTCTTGTTGTTTGATTTGTAAACTTTAGACGGAGCCTGAAGTCTAGCCAGATAGCCTTCGAAATTCTATTGCTTTGCATTAACGAAGTAGATCAACGCTACTTCAGTCCATCTCTGGTTTGGTTTATGAACTGAATGGCTTGGAACTTTCCTTGCTTCTTGGTTATTTCCTTTTTTCTTGCTTGATTAGCTTTCTAGGTTGAATGCCTGTGTTGCTTCTTGCCTGTTGGTGTACTTAGGTATTGCTGATTTGGCCTTGGCTCTTTTGTTTTTATTTTTCCATAGCAAACTCAGCTGGCGCTAGTTTATAGCATGACAGTCGCACCAGTTCATGCAAGTTGCACATTTACAACTTGCGCCAATTCTTGAAAGGCCCTTGTTGCAGCCTGACAGTCGCGCCAGGCCTATAAACTTTTGAAGTTTTCTTGGTTGTGAACTTTTTGAGCTTGGGTTTTGTCCTAAGTACTTTTTTCAGACTACTTGAGTGTGTTGGAGTGTGATTTGACTGGCTTTGATCGTTACCCTTTGGGTGTTTGATTTTTACTATTGATTTCGCATTTCTAGCCCTAGGGCATCTATTGGCTTTGTGTATCGAGCCTTCCTTAGGTGTTTTGATCTTTTTCTGGTCCATTCGACTCTTTGTTTGCTCCCTTACACTTGTTTGGTAGTTGTGAATCATTTTGTTGCATTATTTGGGTGACTTGCTTTGTCTTCACTTGAATTCCGCTTCGCCTCACTTTGAGCCTAGATCACACGGCTCATTGTAGTCTTTGGGATCTTTTTTGGTTCTTTGGATGTTTGATTTGTGATTTGAGGAACTGAATGTGCTTGTACTGAATAGAATTTGTTTGTGTTATTTCTCAAAGTTGTTTAGTGCATTTTTCCATCATCAGAAAGAAAAAATCTTTTTTTCTTTGAATTAGTTAATGAAAATTAGAACTTTTCATTTCGATTAGTGATTTAGTGATCTTAAAGAAAAGTTTATTAATTTGCATTAGTTGCATTAGGGAAGCTCTTTTGTTGTTTTTTGATCATTTTGTTTGCATGAAAGCTCTTCAACTCTCTCGTAAGTAGCATTCATTGAATGAAATGACATGTTTTGGTATATAGAGTGCATTTATGGAATTTTGAGAGATTACATACGGTAGGACCTGAAAACCGAAACCTAACACAAGATAAAATTTAAAATAAATCGAATGAATCTAAAAGCGCATTGGAACATAACACTCACATTCTAGAGGTCTAGGCTAGAGATGTGCTCCGGCGTCGTTAAACCTAGTCACTTTTGTTTCCACTCAAGGTTGGGTGATTCCTCCTTTTGTGACTCAACTGTGGTCTAGTATGGACTTGTGCTCCCACGTACCATTGAGTATATGGG
This sequence comes from Pinus taeda, assembly GCA_000404065.3. Classification (NCBI taxonomy): domain Eukaryota; kingdom Viridiplantae; phylum Streptophyta; class Pinopsida; order Pinales; family Pinaceae; genus Pinus; species Pinus taeda. The sequence continues at coordinate 69,387 of APFE030645603.1, forward strand.
GAGACTCCACTAGGTTATCATCCTTGATCCACAGGAAGCCATGTTTGCTACCTTATAGCCCGTGATGCACAGAACATAGCATTCAGTAAGATTGGCTAACGTACGAAAAGTTCTTGGTTTTCATATGATTGCTAAGGTGTATATGCAGTTTTACGGATTGTCTGGTAAACCCCTTGCCTAGTTCTCCAGAGTAGTCACTTTTTGATCCTTTTCGGACTCCTTAAAAGAAAAGGCTCACTTAAGCATTTGTTACTTCAAGCTCACTAAACATTTGAAGGCGACTAGAGTCATCTTTTGTCCTTTTCTTGACTCTTTAAAGATGAAAAGGTAAAGTTGTGTCCTAATGTCTTAAAATTTATTTGACCATGATCACACTTACCTTGTTAGATCTTATTTGCATTAGTTTTGAGTAGGGACTTTCCTCGGTAGCTTGTCTAGGATTTTTGAGTTCGGTCATCCTGGTGGATCCATCGATCCCATCTCCTGTCCCTAGTGACCAAGGGTCTCCTTCTTCTGCTGCTCCTGAGACACCGGTTTGTGGTGACACTTTTCCTGTTATTCCAAGTGTCCAACCATTGAACTCTCGTGCCCCAGAAGACAAGCTTCACGATCTGTTTTGGAACCCTGTTTGGGAACCTTACGAAGAGGATTTTCCCTCTACTCCTACTAGTGTTTCGACCCCGATGGCTTCCTCTGATATGGAGGACACATCTCCTGTAGTGAGTGAAACACCTGTTATGTCAAGTATCGAGACTCCTATCCCGGCCACCGCCACGGTCATATCTACACCCTACACTGTCACCCCTCTCGGTGTTACAGTGCCTTTATGCTATAGGGCTTTGAGGGATGCCATGGGCTCTAGTAACTCCTCTTCTGGTACCATGTGGGATCATAACATCATTCCCACTACGGGATCTTTTGTTTCACAAGTTCACAATACCATTGTCACGTCAGTTCCGACCAATCTGACCATTTGTGTCGCATCTTCAACTCTGGTTGTTAGTGCCGTTACGACGTCTTTGATCGTAACTACTGTTGCCGGTCCGTCCCACGGTCCAGCACATAGCGGTCAATCGACATATACAGCTAGAGTTGTTCATCCTGCAGTTAGTGCCACCTTCTTCTGGTGCCATTCCAGCAGGGGGGAATATTCTTAATATTTGCATGCTATCCAAAATCCAGGTGCACAAGGCCCTTATTATGACCCTATAGGTCATCATTTGTATACTTCCTTGCCAGCTGAGCCCGTTGTTGAGGTTTCAGTTCCATTGAACATCGCTTGGGGTACCAATGGTTATGGTGGTGGCCAAATCCGTCTGGATCAAGGGCAGCCGTACCAAGGACCATTGTATCAAGGTCAGCCATCCTACACACAACCTAATTATGGGCAACAATATTATGGCCAAACCTATCCATGGCAACCTGGAGGCCCACAAGGACAACCCTCCTGGGGACAACCTTCACCCTATGGTGGTTCGTCTTTCACCTATCTTGGGCAACCCTATGGAAACCCGGGACAACCTTATGCTCAACAAGGACAACTTGGAGTCCAGCAGAGATACCCCTAGGGTCAACCCTAAGAGAATCTAGGACAACCTTATGCACAACAAGGATAACTTGGAATCCAGCAAGGGTACCCTTCTCGGTAGGGTGGTCAGTCTTACATGCAGCAAGGCCAGCCCACTGCTCAGCCTAGTCAGCCATCTGGACAGGTTGGTCAACCCTAGGGTCAACCAACTGTTCAGTCTGCTTAGCCATCTGGTTTGCAAGGACAACCCTCGGTTGTATAAGGACAAGCTAACACCCAGCAAGATCAACCTTTTGGGCAAGTAGGTCCATCCCAAACTCAACCAGGGAAACCTGCCGGTCAGGTGGCCCAACCTCAATCTTCTCAAGGACATCTTTGTGGGCCTGCTCAACTGGGCATGCAGATGGTTGTGGCTTCTCAAGCTCAACCCGGTTTTCAACCCCAAACTCAAACTGGTCTCCAAATGCAAGGTGGGTTTCAATCCCAACCTTCTTACCAAGTGCAGCCTGGTCTCTAGGCTCAATATGGAGCCTAGCAACCGTATGGATACCAGCAACCCCAGGGGCAAGCTCAATTTGCCCCGTATCAAAATTATCAACATATGCAAGTCGCTCCTTATCAAAATTACCAGCAACAATATGTTGCTCCTGCAGGCCAGTTTGGTAACCAATGGGGTGCTAGGGGCAGATCCAGAGTCAACCATCCTGTTATGGATATAACCCCTATGCACAGAGTCCCTACGGACAGGGTCCTTTTGGGCCTGGTCTGTCCGGACAGAGTCAGTGGGGACAACCAGCAACTGGTTGGAACTCTGGCCCTACCTCGTATCCACAACCGCAAATGTCCTTTAGTCCTCAGCTACCATTCTTAGCAACGTTGGAACTACCAGATGTATCTAAATTAACTAATGATCCTATCTTGCATAATCCATACTGGTCGCCGGTTCCAACCAAGATACCCAGCGATTGTCCCAAATTTGATGGCAAGGCTGGAGAGGATCCTCAAGCCCATGTAATGACTTACCACCTTTGGTGTTCATTGAATTCATGGATTGACGATTCAATCCGGCTCTGCCTGTTCCAAAGGACTCTCACTGGCTTGGCTACTAAATGGTGCATTGAGTTGACCCGTGCGTCTTTTCAATATTTCAATTCATTGGCAATGGCATTCCTCACTCATTTTCAGTTACCCATTCGGTATGAGATGGGAACGCATTTCCTTACGTCTCTCAAACAGGACACGGCCACGCACATCTCTGATCATATACATGAATGGAGACGGCGTCGTCGATTGATAAAGTTCTGGATTCCTGATCAACTCCTAACCGATTGGTTCACAACCTCCTTTTGCCTAAGATCGCACGGGACATTGCTATGGGAGCTTGTGTGACTGAAGAGCAAGTTGTCGTGCATGCTCAGTACCTCGACTTAGTTTATTCTCATTCAGGTACTTTATATTAGTATTTGCCTGATGCCCCAAGACACGGTAGATCCAAAGCTCCGACAAAGCCATCTGTTGATGGGGTTATTGGCTCTGTAAATCTGTCGTCGAAGAAATCATCCTCGAACCCTGGGAAGCAAAAATCGAATGATTCAAACGAAAACACTTCTCAGGGTGGTTCTAATTCTGCAAGTACTTTTGAGTTCAATGCCATTCAGTCCACCATGGCAGACAAGGCCTCGAAAGGAAAGAAAAAGGGGAAAGCGAAGAATAAATCTGAGCAACTCAAACAGGACTCCTCCAAACCTCCACCTGAGGAAGGAGCCAAGCATAAACCAAATTATCCTTGTATTATCTGCGACGAGGATCATTACACCAAAGATTGCCCAAGGCGATCTGAGGTTAGTTGTTTATTAAAAGGTACTCCTGGGATTCCTGTGGTTATGAAAGGACCTTTCCCCTCTCAACAGACTCAAATGGTGGCCGATCCATCTTCGTCTTCATCTCCCTTTGGTTCCCAAGTGTTCATGGCTGGAACCATTCCTGTTCATGTAATGACTCGAACAAAGGAATATCCATCATCTGCCGGGAAGGAGCTTGAGTTCCCCTCAAACAATCCTCCGTCTAGTTCTGGTCCGCTCCACATCGAGAGACCTAGTACTGAGATGCCCATACGACCCCCTCCCAAAGGAGTACTCTGGAGATCATCTTACAACCCAAATGCTCATGCTGCCCAGCACTATAGCATAGTTGAGGACTTAGTGCAGGCTCCGTCAGCTATGTCCACTTTAGAATTTCTCTAGAGATGCCCCCAAAGTCCCTGCTATCGGCCACCGGTGGCATCGACCTAGCCGATTTGGATTTGATCACCTTTGATCTCGAGAGTCATGTCCCAAGACTACCTCATCAGATCGCCTTCCTCATTCAAGTCATCATCAATTTGAAAACAATTCATCATATGGTGATTGATGAAGGCCGGTCAACTTGCATCATGTCTGTTGCTTGTTGGAAAGCGATCGAGTATCCAACTTTGAGCCAGTCTCCCATGACATTGGAAGCCTTGGATGGGAGAGAATTTCGTCCCTATGGTATCCTTCAAGGATTGCCGATTACTTTGGAAGGGAAAACCGTTGAAGTGGAAGTTGAAGTCATTGACGCAAATCTTAGTTACAACCTCCTTCTGGGCCAGAGCTGGACATATGCCATGTGTGCCATGGCTTCGTCCCTCTTCCGTGTCATTCGTTTCCCTCACCAAGGGAAAATTTTCATGGTGGACCAACTCTCCTTCTTCGCTTCTTCTTCCGAAGGAAATCTGCCTTTCGTGGAGCATACCTCCATCCCTTACGAGAGTGTGGGAGCTAGGCTCTTCAAAGACCCTACCCTCATGGGTGTCTTTTCACTCCCACCTCTGAACCTTCCTTTTCTCAGTTTGGTGTCTACTCATTCTGGTCCCTCATTGCACACTGTTGCGACCCTTGGTCCCTCTGCACAAGGGGGCATTGATCCTCTAGCTTGTAACCCTCACTCGGCTGGGGGGAATGGGCAGATCATCGGTGCCATTGATCATTTTACAAAACAGGCTGAGACGACGCCTACATTATCTAGGCCAGTTACGCAATAGTGTGATAGGGAAAGTCCCAAAATGGGCTTGAATTGAACCAAGTATCATGCGTGCACTTTACTTTTTCTACATACATGTTCTTTTAGCAAGTGTGTTGTGTGTGCATGTTTTCATGTTTTGTCTTGGTGTGTCGGCGTGATTGCCGCTTATTGTGTCTTTTGCTTCTTGGACAGATGTATGGATCACCTTACGTTGGTTTCACTGATGGTGCCTCCCTCAGTACATGCAACTTGTCATCTGCGGCATGGGTGATCTGCGATCCTCATGGTGAGTTAGTAGACATTCAAGGGGTTTGTCTAGGTTGTACAACGAAGAATGTTGCTGAATATAGTGCTGTGATTGAATTATTAGCTGAGGCGATTAACCTTGGCATTCGAACATTGGTTGTGAACTTGGATTCTTAGCTTTTCATCCACCAACTCAACGGGCGTTATTCCGTTAGAGATCATCAGATTTTAAGGTTGTATTTATGTGTTAAGATGTTAGAAATGGATTTTGATTTTATTACTTATCAACATATTCCAAGACGACTTAATACGTTAACCGATGCATTAGATAATTATGTGTTGGACAGGCATTTGCATAACATGTAATTCAACATAACATAAGAAGCATAAAGTACAATAAACCATAAACCATATGTATATATATATGTGTGTGTGTGTGTGTGTGTCTAAAATGTTTGCACCCTGTGCATCATCAAAAAATAATACATGTTTGTCTGAGTACATCCAGAGACAACATGTCTATCAAAAAATATGCATAAAAACAAAAAGCCTAGATATCTATTCTCGGTGGTGCTCATGGTAGCACGTCACCGCTCGCACTAAACGTCTCAGGAGTTGGTGTATGCGAGTTCGAACCCCCACCGTGTGCCTCTGGTACGCTAGTGGGACATCCGCTAGCTGAGTGTAATCTGGAATCCCTCGAGTGATAGCCTCGAGGTTCTGAATGAGATCTCCTTTGTCACCACCCTACTCCTGAGGATCCGCTACTGTTGTTGCTACTACTGGGTGTCTCCTTGCAATGGGAGACATGCCAGCAGGATGCTCTAGGCCAATGTCTGCATATGCATATAAAGGTCATTAGGAAAAGCATGTACTAACGAAAAAAAATCATAAAAACACAAAATCAAAAAACGAGATCATACCAATCTCCTTGTCCCAGTCCTCTCCCTCTGGCAGAGGGAAGTCAGGGTCTCCGGTGAAGTCTATCCCCGCGTACGGCCAGTACTCCACCACAATTAGTTGGTGGTGAAGCCACCCGAAAAACTCAGGTCTGAAAGACATCTCCTGACCGCCACCACCCCTCGGCATCAGTGCTACCCATCGAGCCATCCTCGGCTCTCGAGGTACCGGGTCAGGAAAAAAGGCCCCTTGGCCTTGGAATCTTGGCATGCATTCCAAGAAGAACGTCACTAAGATGGATCCATATCCAAACTGCTGCAGCTTGCCCTGCTTAGCCTTGGTCAGCTGCCTCTTCATATTGGTCGTCACTGTTGACGCCCAATTGAAGACTGTTGGACTAAGGCACTCTGTCGCCAAGATCAGATGGTTCTTTGTAGCTTTGTGGGGCACCTGTGCCCCCGCAGCTCATGTGATGGTAAACAACAATGCTCTCAGTGTCAAATCCGAGATAGTAGGGATATCCACCTTCGAGCTGCCCGACCCGTATCTTGCATCTGGGTAAACTCGGGCCTTCACCTCATCCATCTTCTCTCCAGATGTCCTACTACTAGTCAGTCGAGGCACTGGCCCCCATCGTGACAATCCAGTAAGGAAGTAGATATCAGATACGTCTAACTCCAATATTTGGTCCCGTATTCGGAACACCTGTTACTGTATGTCCCATAAGTTGATCAAATATTGTAAGAGCTCTGGCTAAGCTCGTAAATAGGACAACAGGAAATATTTCTTGAGCCCACATGCTCTGAGAGCCTCCATGCAGTCCTCATCTGCTAAGGCCAATGTGTCCACTTGGTCATGTTCTCATTCTTTCCACACAATCACCATTTTCGCGTATTTCCCTGCAATCACAAGCCCAAAACAATGAATTAGATCCTTGTATAACTTGAAAATGCAGGAGAATTGGTTTAAATTTGTTAAAAATTCACCAAAAACCCACGCAGCTGTTGGCATGACTGTTTCTAAAACAGTCGCACCCATGGCTGCATGCCCTTTGGAAAAGTTGCCCCATTGGCGCGGGTCTGTGCCCGAAACCCGCGCCAATGGGCGCAACCCTTAATTTTGAAATCCTCCCTACAAGGAATGAAAAAGAAATTTAAAACAAATTTCAAATGGATAGAAATGGAGTAAAGGATGAGACCTCTTACCTAACACTGACAGTGCTCTGAATGGCCAACTGGATTTGTCGCAATCGTTGATTGAAGATCGCACACCAAAAACCCTAATGTCGCTCTCCAAAGGTAAAAAGTGAAAAGTAATTTTTTGTTTTACCATTTTCACCATTTTATAACTTTTTGACCCTCAAATAGGTTTTAAAAGTCATTTTATGAATATTTGTGTCGAAAATGGATTTTTCGCCGGTTTCTTGTGCAGCGACAGGCGTTTGTGCAGCTTAGGCAGAAAAACGAGTTGTATTTTATACTTTTTTGGACTCGGTAAATACACGAAAAAGTCACTTTGGAGTCATCTTTTTGATCTTTTCTGACTTTCTAAACGTGAAAATAATGTTGAGTTGGTCCTCTCGACTTGTTAAATGGAAATAAGAGGCGATCGTTTTTAAACCCTTTTCCGACCGTATAAAAAATGAAGAGATTGTCGGACCTTTGTCGTTTCTGGTTCATTAACGGTCATGAAGCGACGTGGTTTCGATCACTTTTTTACTTTTTCATATCAGGATCACTATTTATGAAAAGCACTCCTCAGTCATAATGATCGGGCGATTCTTTCGAGCATTGTTTTATACTTTTTCGGGCTCGAGAGACACAACTTTGCAAAAAAGGACACCCCTGGAGTTTACTTTTCCGCTGTCTTTTCAAACTCTCTAAACATGAAAATACGCCAAGTTCTTCCTTTGTCAGACTCGTTAAAATTGAATGACATCGGATTCCATCACAATGACACCTCCCAAGCATATGCTATCCCCATCAAGCTTGTCATACAAAAATAACTGGGGTACTCACCAGAAATAGTGGGGAATAAAGAAACCACAATTATTGTCGTGTCGACAGTATGTCGCTCTTGAACATGGCACTTTTCTGCATTCATGTCTGGGTGGGGACATCTCATCTTGTTTTCACACTTGCCTCCGTGGGTTTGGGTTACCCTGTTTGACCTCTCATCTGCTCATTGCCTTGTCACCATGACCCCTGATCATTTGATGCGAAATACTAGCAAGTCCATTCTCGTGCCACTGATATGTTCAAGAGACGTTGACCTATGCAGAATACTTAACCTCCCTCTGATACCTCACACAAAATTTTTTATCCTTCTTTATCTTGTGTTGATGATGTGGGAAACATTATGGCCCACCTTCGATCAAGGCCTCTTCCTGTCAACTTCAGCTCATTATGTAGGAAGATTGACTTAGAGACTCTCTTCAGGTACCTTGGAGCCTACGTGCCTCAATGGTAGGTTCTTCATGTTCGATGCGAGGTTTTCATCATTGGCCTCCGATCAGATGATTCTACGGGTGTTCGACACCGGCTCACTAATTTGCATGCCGTGGATTGTACCTATAGTACCTTGAGGACCATTGTCATTATTGGTGGTAACTCTCGCGTATGTTAATAGTTTTCATCATTGACTGGTAATCAGACGATGTTCCTGCATGTTTGACTTCGAATCCCATATTTGCATGCTTGAACTTGTACTTTGTTCAGGTCAAGATGGAGCACAAGACCCTGGATTTTGTCTGTTGAGATCCAGGTTGCATTTTGTGGATTATTATAATCATTACATGACTCGTTCATTGGATGGGTACGACCATGCTTGAGTCTATTCATCGATCCTCGCTGGATGGCTGCATCCATACCTAAGATCTAGATTTTTATGTACTCTTCTATGGATGGCTGCACCCATACCACATACATCATGTACTTGAGATATCAGTTGTACTCCGTGCAAGTTCTCCAGCAACCGCGTTTTCAATCAACCATATTCTTGTAAAGCATTTCACCCCTCTCTCTCTCGGGCCTCATGCTTTAGGGGGCATCTGTTACACAATATTTTGTCACCGTCGCTGTTACCCCTTCTCCCGCATATTGGAGGACCTATTCCGAGACCTGTGAGAAGTGACATTACCTGAAAACACCTACATTGTATCCCCTTGAGTATGTACTTCATATGCCCTGAAGACACCTTCTGCAAAATACCCATAAAAATAGCCTTTTTCCATTGGCGTTGTTCCTCAGTGTATCACTCATGCCAATGGGGGAAATCCTCCAAAGAGGGCGCGCCAGCTGGTGCTCTATCTCAGAGTCGCACTAGCGCCAACCCAGTTGGGTAAAGTTTTTAACAAACCAACTTGCGAAGGTTCTTCCTAACCTATTCATGAACTAATTCCAGTTTGAGTTAGTTCAGTTGGACTTCGAATCTCCATGGAAGGGAAGTAGTTCTCCACCTCTCATGGAAGCTTCCTCACGATAAAGAAAATCCCATGAATCTTGTGGATGATCTTATCTCCTTCTCCTATCTCTATATAAGCTTGTCTCTTTGCGTTTGACAAGCTGGTTAGTAATTATACTCTTCAAGCTCCAAATTCTAAGTCCCAAAGTCTGAGAATTGCTAAGCTCATGCTACAAGAGGCCTTGTTCATTCCCATAAGGCTACATATTTAATGAGGAGATATTTGTCCAAGTAACCAAGGAGAGAGAGGCTTGTTCCCCATCCCCAACAAGCTTTGCAAGGCATGTGTTGTTGATCACCCAACCAAAGGAGGATTTGACGTCAGAACTTGGTTGTATTCTTCTTTGTTATCAATAATAGTAGATGACTATCATTATGGTTCCACTCTCATTGTCTTTATAATGATGTTTGAGTTGTATCCTTTCTGACTGATACATAGTTGCATTTCTTGGATTTTATGCTTGTATTTGTGTTGTTCTTTGCATGTGCAGGTGTCTGTTCACGAGGATCGTGAGGATTGTGACCAGCTGAAGTGAAAGAACGGAAGCGACGACTCTTCTACGAATACTAGCGTTGGATTCGAGGTAGGCCCTCATCATCGGTCTTTACTTTGCAATTAGGAACCTGCGTGTTAGCGTTGTTTGATTGTTGCTAGACACCATTTAGGCTAGTGGGATTGCCTCTGTTCGGAGAGGGGATTTACCTGTACAAAAATTTGGCGACTCCGTTGGGGAGTTGGCTTTTTCCTTGTTTGTTTATCTTGTCTTGTTGTTTGATTTGTAAACTTTAGATGGAGCCTGAAGTTTGGCCAGATAGGCTTCGAAACGCTATTTCTTTGCATTAGTGAAGTAGATCAACGCTACTTCAGTCCATCTCCGGTTTGGTTTACAAAATGAACGGCTTGGAACTTGCCTTGTTTCTTGGCTATTTCCTTGGTTTCTCCTGCATGCTTAGCTTTCTGGGTTGAATTCTTGTGTTGCTTCTTGCCTCTTGGTGTACTTAGGTATTGCTGGTTCGGCCTTGGCTCTTTTGTTTTTATTTTTCCATAGCAAACTCGGTTGCCACTAGTTTATAGCGTGACATTCGCGCCAATTGGCGCAAGTTGCATATTTACAACCCGCGCCAATTCCTGAAAGGCGCTTGTTGCAGCCTGACAGTCGCGCCAGGCCTGTAAACTTTTGAAGTTTGCTTGGTTGTGAACTTTTTGACCTTGGGTTTTGTCCTAAGTACCTTTTTCAGACTACTTGAGTGTGTTAGAGTGTGATTTGGTTGGCTTTGATCGTTGCCCTTTGGGTGTTTGCTTTTTTCTATCGATTTTGCATTTCTAGCCCTAGGGCATCTAGTGGCCTTGCGAATCGAGCCTTCCTCAGGTGTTTTGATCTTGTTGTGGTCCAGTCGACTCTTTTGCTTGCTCCCTTACACTTGTTTGGTAGTTTTGAATCATTTTGTTGCGTTATTTGGGTGATTTGCTTCGTCTTCACTCGAATTCCGCTTCGTCTCACTTTGAGCCTAGATCACACAGCTCATTGTTGTCTTTGGGATCTTTTTGGTTCTTTGGATGTTTGATTTGTGATTTGAGGAACTGAACGTGCTTGTATTGGATAGAATTTATTTCTCAAAGTTGTTTAGTGCATTTTGCCATCATCGAAAAGAAAAATCTCTTTTGCTTTGAACTAGTTAATGAAAATTAGAACTTTTCATTTTGATTAGTGATTTAGTGATCTTAAAGAAAAGTTTATTGATTTGCATTAGTTGCATTAGGGAAGCTCTTTTGTTGTTTTGTGATTGTTTCATTTGCATGAAAGCTCTTCGACTCTCTCGTAATTAGCATTCATCGAATGGAATGACATGTTTTGGCGTATAGATTGCATTTAGGGAATTTTGAGAGATTACATACGGTAGGACCTGAAAACCAAAACTTAAAACAAGATCAAATTTAAAATAAATCGAATAAATCTAAAAACGCATTGGAACATAACGCTTAAATTCTAGAGGTCTAGGCTAGAGACGTGCTCCAGCGTCGTTAAACCTAGTCACTTTTGTTTCCACTTAAGGTTGGGTGATTCCTCCTTTCATGACTCAACTGTGGTCTAGTACGGACTTGTGCTCCCATGTACCATCGAGTATATATGGGGAGAATCCACTAGGTTATCATCCTTGATCCACAGGAAGCCGTGTCTGCCACCTTACAGCCCGTAACGCACTGAACACAACATTCGGGAAGATTGACTGCTTTACGGAAAGTCCTTGGTTTTCATATGATTGCTAAGGTGTATATGCAGTTTTACGAATTGTTTGGTAAACCCCTTGCCTAGTTTCTCTAGAGTAGTCGCTTTTTGATCATTTTCGAACTCCTTAAAATAAAAGGCTCACTTGAGCATTTGTCACTTCGGGCTCACTAAATATTCGAAGGCGACTAGGGCCATCTTTTTGTCCTTTTCTCGACTCTTAAAAAATGAAAAGGTCAAGTTGTGTCCTAATGTCTTAAAATTTATTCGACCACGATCACATTTACCTTGTTAGATCTTGTTTGCGTTAGTTTTGAGTAGGGTCTTTTCCTCGTTAGCTTGTCTAGGATTTGTGAATTCAATCATCCTGGCGGATCCATCGATCCCGGCTCCCGTCCCTAGTGACCAAGGGTCCCCTTCTGCTGCTCCTGAGACACCGGTTTGTGGTGACACTTTTCCTGTTATTCCAAGTGTCCAACCATTGATCTCTCGTGCCCCAGAAGACGAGCTTCATGATCTTTTTTGGAACCTTGTTTGGGAACCTTACGAAGAGGATTTTCCCTCTACTCCTACTGGTGTTTCGACCCCGATGGCTTCCTCTGATGTGGAGGACACATCTCTTGTAGCGAGTGAAACACCTGTTGTGTCAAGTATTGAGACTCCTATCCCAGCCACATCCTCGGTCATATCTACGCCCTACACTATTACCCCTATCGGTATTACAGTGCTTGCACGCTATAGGGCTTTGAGGGTTTCCATGGGCTCTAGGAACTCCTCTTCTGGTACCATGTGGGATCATAACATCATTCCCAATTCACGATCTTTTGTTTCCCAAGTTCACAATACCGTTGTCATGTCAGTTCTGACCAATTTGACCGTTTGTGTCACATCTTCAACTCCGGTTGCTAGTGCCGTTACAGCATCTTCGATCGTAACTACTGTTGTCGGCCCGTCCCACGGTCCAGTACATAGTGGTCAATCGGCACATACAACCAAAGTTGTTAGTGCCCCACCTTCTTTTGGTGCCATTCCAGCAGGGGGGGCATATTCTCAATATTTGCATGCTGTCCAGAATTCAGGCGTGCAAGGCCCTTATTATGACCCTATCAGTCATCATTTGTATACTTCCTTGCCAGCTGAGCCCGCTGTTGAGGTTTCAGTTCCGTTGAATGCCACTTGGGGTACCATTGGTTATGGTGGTGGCCAAATCCGTCCGGATCAAGGGCAGGCATACCAAGGACCATCGTGTCAGGGTTAGCCATCCTACACGCAGCCTAATTATGGGCAGCAGTATTATGGCCAAACCTATCCAACACAACCTGGAGGCTCACAAGGACAAACCTCCCAGGGAAAACCTTCGGCCTATGGTGGTCCATCTTTTACCTATCTTGGGCAACCCTCTAGAAACCCGGGACAACCTTATGCTCAACAAGGACAACCTAGAGTCCAGTAGGGATACCCTTCGGGTCAACCCTACGGGAATTCAGGACAACCTTACGCGCAACAAGGACAACCTAGAATCTAGCAAGGGTACCCTTCTGGGCAGGGTGGTCAGCCTTACATGCAGCAAGGCCAATCCACTTCTCAGCCTAGTCAGCCATCTAGTCCGCAAGGACAACCCTCGGTTGTACAAGGACAACCTAACACCCAGCAAGCTCAACCTTCTGGGCAAGTAGGTCCATCCCAAAATCAACCAGGGCAACCTTCCAGCCAGATGGCCCAACCTCAGTCTTCCCAAGGACATCTTTCTGGGCCTGCTCAACCGGGCATGCAGATGGTCCCTTCTTCTCAAGCTCAACCCGGTTTTCAGCCCCAGACTCAAGCTGGTCTCCAGCCGCAAGGTGGGTTTCAATCCCAACCTTCTTACCAAGCGCAGCCTGGTTCCTAGGCTCAGTATGGAGCCTAGCAACCGTATGGATACCAGCAACCCTAGGGGCAAAATCAGTTTTCCCCATATCAAAATTATCAACAGTCGCAGGTCGCTCCTTATCAAAATTACCAGCAACCAAATGTTGCTCCTGCAGGTCAGTATGGTAACCAATGGGGCGCTGGGGGGCAGATCCAGAATCAACCATCCGGTTATGGATATAAACCTTATGGACAGAGTCCCTACGGACAGGGTCCTTTTGGACCTGGTCTGTCCGGACAAAGTCAATGGGGGCAACCAGCAACTGGGTGGAACTCTGGCCCTACCTCATATCCACAATCGCAGATGTCCTTCAATCCTCAGCTACCATTCTTAGCAACGTTGGAACTGCCCGATGTGTCTAAATTAACCAATGATCCTATCTTGCATAATCCGCAATGGCCGCCGGTTCCAACCAAGATACTCGACGATTGTCCCAAATTTGACGGCAAAGTTGGAGAGGACCCTCAAGCCCATGCAATGACTTACCACCTATGGTGTTCATCTAATTCATGGCTTGATGATTCAATCCGGCTTTGCCTATTCCAAAGGACTCTCACCGACTCGGCTGCTAAATGGTACATTGAATTGACCTGTGCGTATTTTCAAGATTTCAATTCATTGGCAATGGCATTCCTCACTCATTTTCAGTTACCCATTCGGTATGAGACTGGAACGCATCTCCTTATGTCTCTCAAATAGGACATGGCTACGCACATCTCTGATCATATACATGAATGGAGACGGCGTCGTCGGTTGATCAAGTTCTAGATTCCTGATCAACTCTTCAGCGATTGGTTCACGACTTCCTTTGTCCCTAAGATCGCACAGGACATTGCTATGGGAGCTTGTGTGACTGAAGAGCAAGCTCTCGCGCGTGCTCAATACCTTGACTTACTTTATTCTCATTCAGGTACTTTATATGAGTATTTTCCTGATGCCTTAAGGCCCGGTACATCCAAAGCTCCACCAAAGCCATCTGTTGATGGAGTTATTGGCTTTGTAAATCTGTCGTCGAAGAAATCATCCTTGAACCCTGGGAAGAAAAAATCGAATGCTTCAAACGAAAACACTTCTTAGGGTGGTTCTAATTTTGGGACTACTTCCGAGGTCAACGCCGTTCAGTCCACCATGGTAAACAAAGCCTCGAAAGGAAAGAAAAAGGGGAAAGCGAAGAACAAATCTGAGCAACCCAAACAGGACTCCTACAAACTTCCACCCGAGGAAGGAGCCAAGTGTAAACCCAAGTATCCTTGTCTTATCTTTGATGAGGATCACTATACCAAAGACTGCCCAAGGTGGTCCGAGGTTAGTCGTTTATTGAAAGGTGCTCCCAGGATTCCTGCAGTTCTGAAAGAACCTTTCCCCTCTCAACAGACTCAAATGGTGGCCGATCCATCTTCGTCTTCTTCTCCCTTTGGTTCTCAAGTGCTCATGGCTGGAACCATTCCCGTTCATGTAAAAAATCGAACAAAGGAATATCCATCATCCGCCGGGAAGGAGCCTGAGGTCCCCTCAAGCGCTCCTCCATCCAGTTCTGGTCCGCTCCACATTGAGAGACCTGGTACTGAGATGCCCATTCGACCCCCTCCCAAAGGAGTACTCCGGAGATCATCTTACAACCCAAATGCTCGTGCTGCCCAGCACTATAGCATAGTTGAGGACTTAGCACAGGCTCCGTCGGCTATGTCCGCTTTAGAAGTTCTCCAGAGCTACCCCCCTCAGAGGAAGTCCCTCTATCAACCATCGGTGGCATCGACCCAGCAGATTCGGATTTGATTACCTTTGATCTCGAGAGCCATGTCCCAAGGCTGCCTCATTAGATCGCCTTCCTCATACAAGTCATCATCAATTCAAAAACAATCCATCGTACGGCTATTGATGAAGGTGCGTCAACTTGCATCATGTCTGTTGCTTGTTGGAAAGCGATCAGGTCTCTAACTTTGAGCCAGTATCCCATGACACTGGAAGCCTTTGATGGGAGAGAATCTCGTCCCTATGGTATCCTCCAACGATTTCCGATTACTTTGGAAGGGAAAACCATTGAAGTGGAAGTTGAGGTCGTTGACTCAAATCTTACTTACAACCTCCTTTTGGGCCGGAGTTGGACATATTCCATGCGTGCCATGGCTTCGTCCCTCTTTCGTGTCATTCGTTTCCCTCACTAGGGGAAAATTGTCACGGTAGACCAACTCTCCTTCTTCGATTCTTCTTTTGAAGGCAATGTGCCTTTCGTAGAGAATACCTCCATCCGTTTTGAGAGTGTGGGAGCCGGGCTCTTCAAAGATCCCGCCCTCATGGGTGTTTTCTCACTCCCACCTCCAAACCTCGCCTCTATCAGCATGATTTCGGTTCGTTCTGATTCTTGGGTCCTCCCCCCCATTGACCAGATAGAATCGTGAGGTGAGGAGACGCCGTTGAGTCCTGCCGAGCTCAACTACATCGAAATTGCTGATGTATCGGCTCCTCCTGCTGAATCTGCTTCTTTAAGCGGAGCTCTTGACTCATACGACTATTCCCCTTGGCTTGGAGAATGTGCCTCCTCGGATCCATTAAAGGAAATATTTCCTTCCGACGAAGCCATCATAGAGACCATGTCTCTCGAGGAACCTCCGTGGTTCAATCTTCATCACCGTTCCTCGTTTCTCCCCACCCTTCAGGAAATGTTGGCTTGTCTCGAGCGGTTTGCTCCGTGTCTCCCTTCACAACCTCTTTAGACACTCATTCAAGTCTATCAAGTGTCTTCTGAAGGGAATATGGGGAACATTACGCAGACCCAACCTATTGACATCTCTATCAAACCAGGGATTGTCGAGCACATCTACATAGGAGTCACTTGCACTCCTGAGGAAATTCAAATCTATATAGCTCTTTTTCGTGAATTCCACGACGTCTTTGCATGGTATTATGAAGAGATGCCCAGCATTGATCTAAGCATCGTAGTGCATGAGATACCTACGTATCCAGGAGCTAAACCTGTTCGTCAGTGTTTACACCCTGTGCACCCCCACAAGGCTGTAGCAATCAAAGCGGAAGCCGAAAAACTTCTTAAAGCTGGTTTCATTTACCCTATCCCACTCACAGATTGGGTCTCTAACATTGTCCCTGTGGATAAAAAATAGGGTACTATTCACGTCTGTGTCGATTATCGCGATATTAACCGAGCCTGCCCAAAAGATAACTACCCCACACCTTTCATTGACCAGCTCATTGATGAGTGTGCCGGGAGTGAGATATATTCGTTCATGGATGGCTTTTCTGGATACAACTAGATTAATATCACGCCCGCCGATCAACATAAGACGGCCTTTATCTGTCCGTGGGGTACTTTCGCTTATAAAAAGCTCCCTTTCGGTCTCAAGAATGCCGGTGCCACTTTCCAGCGTGTGATGTCTTACGCCTTTCATGATATCCAGCACATCGTACAACCTTATCTGGATGACCTTCCCGCTCATTCAGCTAAATGCCAAGACCACCCGTCGCATCTCCGCGAAATTTTTCTTCGCTGTCGACACTACAATATTCGACTTAATCCGCAGAAATGTGTCTTCTGCGTAGAATCTAGCCGACTTCTTGGGTTTATCATCTCCCGAGAGGCCATTCGCTTGGATCCCCTTAAAGTCGAGGCCATTTTGAATCTTCCTCCCCCTACTTCTTTGCGGCAACTGCAGAGTTTGCAGGGTAAAGCAAACTTTTTACGACGATTCATCCCGAATTATGCCGAGGTGGCAAAAGGTTTCACGCGGTTACTCAAGCGTGACACCCCATTTCGATGGGATGCCATAGCTCAAGAGTCTTTTGAACGTCTTAAAACTCTTCTGGTTCCGCCCCTTTGTTGCGGCCTCCCAATTACCATTGCGATTACACATTGTATCTCGCTGCTGCTGATACCACCATCGGCATGATTCTGGTCCAGGATGACGATGATGGCACTGAACATGTTATTTATTACCTTAGCCACAATTTGTTAGACACAGAGTCTCGATATGCTTATGTCGAGAAGTTGGCATTGGCTGCTGTTTGCGTCGTTCATCGCTTCCGTTATTACATCTTGTTGCGTACCATGACAGTGATCTCTGATTGAAACCCCATGACCTACATTCTGTCATGCCAGTTGCTGGGGGGCAAATACGCGAAGTGGATAGTCATCCTCCAAGAGTTTGACTTGGAATTTACTGCTGCCAAGTCTAAGAAATCGCTTGTCTTCACTGAACTGTTATGTTCTTTGCCATCTACTGCTGCCTCCTCTCAGTTAGAGGATTCCATTCCGGACGAAACTCTCTTCCTCATCAGCACCCTCGATCCCTGGTACGGGGATATTATTATCTACTTGCAGACATCCTCCTTCTGTCCCGAGACCTCTAAGGATGCTCGCCGACGGATCCGACATCAAGCCCAACCATATCGCATCGTTGGGGACACCCTGTACCGTCTCGGCGTTGATTCTGTTCTTCGCCGATGCTTGACTTTCGAAGAAGCAGAGAGAGTTTTGAACGACTACCACTCTGGTGCTTGTGGCGGTCACATGTCTGGATATGCCACTGCACAAAAAATCCTCCGTGCTGGCTACTTTTGGCCCTCCATTTTCGAGGATTGCATTCTTGCCGTCCGTTCATGTCATGAGTGCCAAATTTACCAACGGAAGATGCGTGCACCCCCTGCTCCACTACACCTCGTTGTAACCGTCGGTCCTTTTGCCAAATGGGGCATCGATTATATGACCTGTAACCCTCGCTCGGCAGGGGGGCATGGGTACATCATCGTTGCTGTTAATTATTTCACGAAATGGGCCGAGGCGATGCCTACATTGTCTGAAGATGGTCACACCGCAATGCAATTTTTGTTCAACCATGTTATCTCGCGGTTCGGATTTGCCCAAGCCATCATCACTGATCACAAAAAGCATTTTCATAATCACATGATGACCGAGTTAACAACCCAGTTGGGCCTAAGGCATGATAGTTCAACCCCGTACTATCCTCAGGCAAACGGTCAAGTGGAAGCTGTGAACAAGGTCTTGGTCACGATGCTTCAACGAACTATTGG
Source organism: Pinus taeda (assembly GCA_000404065.3). Taxonomy (NCBI): domain Eukaryota; kingdom Viridiplantae; phylum Streptophyta; class Pinopsida; order Pinales; family Pinaceae; genus Pinus; species Pinus taeda. Next base: position 87,745 of record APFE030645603.1, read on the forward strand.
CATGCATAAGTCCAATTGGCATTTGATGTTGTTCTCTGCTTTGTAGGCCTACCGCACCTCCGTGAAGGATGCCACCGGTTTCACTCCTTTTCAGTTGGTGTACGGACTGGAGGCTACCCTTCCTATTGAGTGTGAGATTCCTTCATTAAAGATAGCCGTCGAATTGCTCCCTGATACTACTCCAGTACGTAGAAAAGCATCTTCTTTACTTAGAGCGGCTGGACGAGACTCGTCATCTAGCCTCCTTAGCTATTGAAGCACAAAAGAAGCGAGTGAAAACTCACTTTGACAACACTGTTCATCCCCGCTCTTTCATTGAGGGAGACTTAGTACTGCTCTATGATCAAGCTAATGATAGGCTGGGGGCAGGAAAATTCGAGCCTATGTGGCATAGACCCTACATTGTGAAACGAGTTTTACAAAAAGGGGCCTACGAGCTTATTGATTACGAATGGAATCCCCTGGATAAGCCCCAGAATGGGCTTTATTTGAAAAAATACTATGCATGAGTCCAGGCACTCCCTTTTTTTGTATATATGTGTGCTTTCAGCAAGTGTGTTGTGTGTGCATGTTTTCATGTTTTTGTCTTGGTGTGTCGGCGCGATTGCCGCTTATTGTGTCTTTTTTCTTCTTGGATAGATGTCTGGATCACCTTACGTTGGTTTCGCTGATGGTGCCTCCCGCAGTACACGCAACTTGTCATCTGCGGCATGGGTGATCTACGATCCTCATGGTGAGTTAGTAGACATTCAAGGGGTTTGTTTAGGGTGTACAACGAACAATGTCGCTGAATACAGTGCTGTGATTGAATTATTAGCTGAGGCGATTAACCTCGGCATTCGAACATTGGCTGTGAACTTGGACTCTCACTTTGTCATCCACCAACTCAACGGGCGTTATTCCGTCAGAGATCATCGGATTTTAAGGTTGTATTTTCATGTTAAGTTATTAGAAAGGGAATTTGATTTCATTACTTATCAACATATTCCAAGACGACTTAATACGTTAACCAATGCATTAGCTAATTATGTGTTGGACAGGCATTTGCATAACATGTAATTCAACATAATACAAGAAGCATAAAGTACAATAAACCATAAAACATATGTATATATATGTATATGTGTGTCCAAAATGTTTGCACCCCATGCATCATCAAAAAATAATACATGTTTGTTTGAATACATTCGGAGACAACATGTCTCTCAAAAAATATGCATGGAAAAGAAAAGCCTAGATATCTAGTCTCGGTGGTGCTCATGGTAGCACGTCACCGCTCAGACTAAACGTCTCAGGAGTCGGTGGATGCGAGTTGGCACCCCCACTATGTGCCTCTGGTACACTAGTGGGACATCCGCTAGTCGAGCATAATCTGGAATCCCTCGAGTGATAGCCTCAAGGTTCTGAAGAAGCTCTCCTCTGTCACCGCCCTCCTCCTGAGGATCCGCTCCTGCTACTGCTACTGCTGGGTGTCTCCTCACAATGGAAGACATGCCAGCCGGATGCTCTGGGCCGACATCTGCATATGCATATAAAGGTCATTAGGACAAGCATGTAATAACCAAAAAAAATCATAAAAACACAAAATCAAAAAATGAGGTCATACCAATCTCCTCGTCCCAGTCCTCTCCCTTCGGCAGGGGAAGGTCAGGGTCTCCGGTGAAGTCTGTCCCCGCATACGGCCAGTCCTCCACCACAATCAATTGGCAGCGAAGCCACCCGAAAAACTCAGGGCTGAAAGACATCTGCTGACTGCCACCACCCCTTGGCATCAGTGCCGCCCATCGAGCCATCCTTGGCTCTCGAGGTGCCAGGTCAGGAACAAAGGCCCCTTGGCCCTGGAAGCTTGGCACGCGTTCCAAGAAGAACGTTACCAAGATGGAGCCATATCCAAACTGCTGCAACTTTCCCTGCTTGGCCTTGGTCAGCTGCCTCTTCATATTGGTCATCACTGCTGACGCCCAATTGAAGACTGTCGGACTAAGGCACTCTGTCTCCAGGATCAAATGGTTCTTCGTAGCTTCGTGGGGCACTTGTGCCCTCGCAACTCGTGTGATGGTAAACAACAATTCTCTAAGAGTCAAGTCCAGGACAGTGGGGATATCCACCTTCGAGCTGCCCTGCCCGTATCTTGCACCTGGGAAAACTTGGAACTTCACCTCCTCCATCTTCTCTCCAGATGGCTTGCTACCGGTCAACTGAGGCACCGACCCTTGTCATGATAGTCATATTTTGCTCTTTTCTGACTCTCTAAACGTGAAAAGAATGCCAAGTTGGTCCTCTCAACTTGTTAAATGGAAATGAGAGGCGGTTGTCTTTAAACCCTTTTCCGATCATTTAAAAATGAAAAGATTGTCGGACCCTTGTCGCTTCCGGTTCGTTAACGGTCACGAAGCGACGCGGTTTTGATCGCTTTTTTACTTTTTCAGATCAAAATCACTACTTATGAAAAGTACTCCTTGGTCATAATGATCGGGCAGTTCTTTCGAGCATTGTTTTATACTTTTTCGGGCTCGAGAGACACAACTTTACGAAAAAGGACATCCTTGGAGTTTACTATTCCGCTGTCTTTTCAAATTCTCTAAACATGAAAAGATGTCGAGTTCTTCCTTTGTCAGACTCGTTAAAACTAAATGACATCAGATTCCATCGAAATGATGCCTCCCAAGCATATGTTATCCTCATCAAGCTTGTCATCCAAAAATAACCAGGGTACTCGCCAGAAATGGTGGGGGAATAAAGGAACCGCAATTATCTTCGTGTTGGAAGTATGTCACTCTTGAAAATGGCACTTGTCTGCATTTGTGTCTGGGTGGGGATATCTCATCTTGTTTTACACTTGCCTCCGTGGGTTTGGGTTATCTTGTTTGACCATTCATCTGCTCATCGTCTTGTCACCATGACGCCTGATCATTTGATGTCAAATACTACCAAGTCCACTATTGTGCCGCCAATATGTTCAAGAGAAGTTGATGTCTGCAGAATACTTAACCTCCCTCTGATACCTCACACAAAATTTTTTATCCTTCTCTATCTCGTGTCGATGATGTGGGCAACATTATGGCCCACCTTTGATCAAGGTCACTTCCTATCAACTTCAGCTCATTATCCAGGAAGATCGACTTAGAGACTCCCTTCAGGTACCTTGGAGCTTGAATGCCTCAATGGCAGGTTCTTCGTGTTCGACGCGAGGTTTTAATTATTGGCTTCCGATCGGATGATTCTACGGGTGTTCGACACTGGCGCACTGATTCGCATGCCGTGGATTGTACCTAAAGTACCTTGAGGACCATTGTCATTATTGGTGGTACCTCTCGCGTCTGTTAACAGTTTTCATCATTGACTGGTAATCAGATGATGTTCTTGCATGTTCAACTTTGACTCCTATATTCGCATGCTTGAACTTGTACTTTGTTCGGGTCGAGATGGAGCGCAAGACCCTGGATTTTGTCTGTTGAGATCCAGGTTGCATTTTGTGGATTATCGCAATCATTACATGACTCATTCACTGGATGGCTGCGACCATGCCTGAGTCTATTCATCGATCCTCACTGGATGGCTGCGTCCATACCTTGGATCCAGATTTTTATGTACTCTGCTATGGATGGCTGCGCCCATACCATGTACATCATGTACTTGAGATATCAGTTGTCCTTCATGCAGGTTCTCTAGCGGCCGTGTTTTCGGTCGACCATGTTCTTGTAAAGCATTTCAGCCCTCTCTCTCTCGGGCTTCATGCTTTAGGGGGCATCTGTTACATAGTATTTTGTCACCATCCTTGTTATCCCTTCTCCCGCACATTGGAGGACCTATTCCAGGACCTGTGAGAAGTGACATAACTTGAAAACACCTGCATTGTATCCCCTTGAGTATGTACTTCATATGCCCTGAAGACACCTTCTGCAAAATACCCATAAAATAGCCCTTTTTCCATTGGTGCTATTCCTTAGTGTATTACTCGTGCCAATGAGGGAAATCCTCCAAAGAGGGCGCGATAGTTGGCGCTCTGTATCAGAGTCGCACTAGCGCCAACCCAGTTGGGTAAAGTTTTTAACAAACCAACTTGCGAAGGTTCTTACTAACCTATTCATGAACTAATTCCAGTTTGATTTAGTTCAGTTGGGCTTAGAATCTCCATGGAAGGGACGTAGTTCTCCATCTCTCATGGAAGCTTCCTAATGATAAGGACAATCCCATGAATCTTGTGGATGATCTCATCTCCTTCTCCTCTCTCTATATAAACTTGTCCTTTTGCCTTTGACAAGCTAGTTAGTAATTCTAATCTTCAAGCTCCAAAATCTAAGTCCGAAAGTCTGAGAATTGCTAAGCTCATGCTACAAGAGGCCTTGTTCACCCCCATAAGGCTATATCTTTAAGGAGGAGATCCATGTCCAAGTAACCAAGGAGAGAGAGGCTTGTTCCCCATCCCCTACAAGCTTTGCAAGGCATGTGTTGCTGATCACCCAATCAAAGGAGGATTTGACGTCAGAACTTGGTTGTATTCTCTTCTGTTTATCAATAATAATAGATGACTATCATTATGGTTCCACCCTTATTGTCTTTATAATGATGCTTGAGTTGTATCCTTTCTGACTGATACATAGTTGCATTTCTTGGATTTTATGCTTGTATTTGTCTTGTTCTTTGCATGTGCAGGTGTCTGTTCACAGGGATCGTGAGGATTGTGACCAACTGAAGTGAAAGAATGGAAGCAATGACTCTTCTATGAATACTAGCATTGGATTCGAGGTAGGCCCTCATCATTGGTCTTTACTTTGCAATTAGGAACCTGTGTGTTAGCGTTGTTTGATTGTTGCTAGACCCGATTTAGGCTAGTGGGATCGCCTCTATCCGCAGAGGGGATTTACCTGTACAACAGGACCCCTGAGCGATAATGCTACCAGATGGAGCACTAAATGAAGCTGACAGGACCACTATCAGCACCCTCAAGGGTGTGGGGTTGAACTTGGCACCGTTCCCTGCTGAGGCACTCCACCTATTGCAGGATGGAGTGAACACAGAAATAAGGGCCCATGAACAACATGTTGTGTAGGTGATCAGTGAGTAGAATATTAATAATGAACAGATGGCCCTATAGCGAGACACCACCCTCACTTCCATGGGGGAACTTACTAACAAAAATATGCACATGATTAAGGCCGTGAGGGAAGCTTGCTGAATGGTGCCTGAATTGACCATTCCTAAGGATGTAGAGGCAGATGAACAGGTCTACAAGCTTGCTACAGGGGTGCGTGATGCTCACACAGAGTTGGCTATGGTTCAGCTGGAGTTGAACCTACATATTGTAGATTTACAATTGAAGGCCCAGCCTTCAACTTCATTGAAAGTAAAGAAGCAATGTGCAACCACTGTCACAGAGGCGATAGCGGTGGTAGAAAGTGTAGTAGCAGACTGCACACGACATTTTGAACAGTATTTCGAGGTCCTAACAAGCCTGCAAGTGGATCCTAATGTACAGCAGCTGGAGACAGAGGTGCAAGAACTACAGTAGCGTTATGACGAAGTAAAAGGTACAATGCGCACTGTTTCTCTCACACAGAGACTGACGAAGCTACAGGAGGCCAAAACATTGAACGAATAGGTAGATGCAGCACAACAGAAAGAGGCAATGCTGAAGGCGGGCTTGAAGCCCTGGTTGGACGAAGCTTATTTTGTCATAGTCTCCATTGAAGGCAAGCTTGCTAATCTGCAAGCGACTCAGCAGAAGCTTCAGGTTGACAGTTCAAGACCAGAGACAAAGCAGTTGGTTGAAGTGAAGCAGGAGACCACACAATGCACCATCAAGGTTGCCATCATATAGGTCGAGCTGGGAGGTCTTCGTGCCAAAATCTCTGAACCCGCAGAGTGACTCGAGGGCGAGTCACCATGTTTATGTTGGGGGCCTGTTGGGAACGGGTTCCCCCAAGAGTAGTTTTGGGGCTAAAAGCCCATATTTTGGGATAACTTTGTAATAAAGTTGTAAAGTCTCCGCATTTTGTAGTCACGGAGCGTGAAGGTGTCAAGAGTCATAAAGGGTTGTCCACCCCTATTTTGTAAAGTTTCAAGTTGGCTGTAAAGATCTACCCATGGTCCACAGACCATGGGATTGTATGAAAAGGAGCTAAGTAAGTATGTTATAATTAGTGAGTAGTTAAGAGTTAAGCATTGGAGTTTTGGTAGAAAAGTCTAAGTGTTTTGGGTCTTAGTGTAGGTAGAGGCTCTACAGCTAAGTGCACAGAGGCCTAGGGTGGAAGTTCGTAGTTGAGTGCGCGGACCCCTGCAGCTATGTGCATAGGGCAGATATAGTCTGTATTAAACTGAAATATATCAATAAAGAGAATTATTCTGCAAATACTGTGTATTTAGTTCTTGTTAATGCATCTGATTATATTGCGTTTTGGGTTTGATTTACAATGTTCATGTGATGCACGAATATATGTGATTGTATTGGTTAATTGAATGCAAGTAAGGACATCAGTTTACACGACGCTAACTGCAATAGATTAGTAAGATAAGTAAAACATTTAAGATAACTTGGGAACCTATACAATACATTGTCATAGTTGCGTAAAAGTACTTGGACCATGGATTAGGGCTGCACGAAGGTCTATCATACACCTTCACGGAGGTACTAAGGAGCGGAATAAAGGGTAGACTAATAGAGCCCTAAGGCTTAACGACCTACGCAGAAGTAGGGGCAGAGGGTATAGAACGACATCACAACCATCTCAAGGTGAAAAAACTTGGTTCCAGCATCCCCCCATACTGCTTTGGGTGAGACTTCGGTCTGCGCTCAACAGGTTGATGCCGAAAGGGCCAATAGTGTAGGGATTTGTTTGGTTAACTAATGCTAAACCTGGGTCAAGCCCCATAAAGCCAACAACAACTGTTATGCATGCTTTCAGATTAGTGGCTAATTCTGCCTCTTGCAAAAAGTCATGAGCTCCACCGTTGAGATCATAGGGTTCTTGATCGAACGGTCTAGGGTTCAACACGGTAGTTATGGGGTAACTACCCCTTCTCTTCGCCTCGTCGTCAATCTAATTTGGATTTTTCCAATTTGGTTTGATGGATTTGGCATCTACAACTAACCCTAGGCTTCTTTCACATTACCAGGAACTGTGTTGAATGAATCGGGTATGTATAACAATTTTTATCTATTACAACTTTCAACCCGTTCAAGTTTTGAATTTAAACCTTAGTTTTTGACTAGTTTCTGTTTCATTTTTCTAGCCTCCGTGATAGTTCTGGTGTTTTTAGTAATCACACAAGTATGGGTTTCAGTGCCCTTCTATCAAGGTAGTATGGTAACCCTACCCAATTCTTTAACAAAAGTAGTCTTTCAAATTATTCGGTACCTATTATAAAATTTGATAGATAACTATTATGTTTCATCTTATTTTAGTATAGTGCCCACAAGCTCAACTAGTTTCGACATCCACAAGCTCAACTGGGAACCAATTAAGGTATGCACATTTCTTTGAGTACTTTGTTTTACCATCACACGAGGCTAGCTTTTTAGTTCTAACTTAATTGATTGTTTCCTTGTTACATGTTAGGTTTTCATCACCCCATATGGTCGGTTAATGACACTTGCATTTTTTGTGTGCTAGGGTTTTCACCATATGGAAAAATCATGTTCTTATTATGTTTACTCTTCTTTTAGGGTTTCTATTGGTATTCTAGTACCCACCTGGTGGTTTCCTTTCTCTTTCAAGACTTGGCAAGTGCATTCGAGTCTAATGCTCACTTAGGGTTTTCAAGAAAAGAGATAGTCTTGCATGACTAACATGTAGCAGTTAATCATTCTGTGTAGTCTTCTGGGGAAAACATTGAGTTTGATAGTCATGAATTGTATTCCATGTATAGAGGGTTTTGACTCAAATTTATACTAATAGAAATTTTATCGAATTCCGATATATTGAATGTTATGATAACCTATATAATTATCAAAGGATTTATTTCTATCCATATATTGTCGTCTCTTATGCTGACGCATTGTTCATTATTGTCCAAGAAATTAGCTGTGTGATAGTTTGCTAACCCTAAGTCCTAGGGTTTGAGTTTGGTATTTATAAAATTTCCCATTTGTTCTGGGTGTTTTTCAATCCGTGTATAATTTATTAATCACAACGAATTATAGTATTCATCTACTTTTCTTTTTGAAAGTTATTTTCAACATAATATGTAACCCACAATTCATTGGGTGCTGATTGTTACTTGATTGTGTATTTTTGTACTGTTGTTTTTCATAGTTAGGATCTTATTACACTCTGTACATGGGTATATAATTTTTTTGAGTCACTGTGAATTTTTTGGTTATTAATTCCCTTATCGGCTATTATGGTTTATATATATATATATATATAATATATATATATATAATATATAATATATATATATATATATATATATATATATATATATATATATATATATATATATATATCTATATCCACATGTTCTTTATCCATTACGAGATTCCCATAGTTATATGGTTCTTTTAGGTAATTGGTTACAGTTCTCAATAGTTGTCATTTATTCTAGAGATTCAAGAAAGGTCTACACCGGACCTGCCACACTCCTCAAAGTTATAAAATGGGACCTAGAATTATTCTCTAGTTGCTGGTATCAACCGGCTGGGTCAAGGGAGCTATTATGGTACGTAGTGACTTAAGTACTATAGGTAATTAATTAGACACAATTTGTACTTCTTACTGGTGTTATAATGATCCCTGTTCAATATTTCAGTTTTTTATTTAGCATTTAAAAATCTTCCAGTTGGATCCTTCTGTTATTATTACTAATATTTTGGTGGGTAAGCGGGACCTGGTCTACCACTAGGACTTGCTATTCACCTATATGCAATGCATAGGTCTATATATATATATATTTACAAAAACAAGCACTGTTTCAAATAATGGACTCCTGTCTATTAAATTTGAAATTAACTTATTCATTATTAACCATATCTGTATTATTTAACATAGTAATACTTGATATCTTACATGTCAAACCTTTCATAATGATTCTGTAAAAGAAAATATTCCTTTATAGGGAAGTTATACCATTTCATTATAACTGTTCATTAACAACAAAGACTTTGTAGAGAAACCATACTACTAAAATTACAGAAATCACTTTTATGTTATCCAAAACACCAAATTAAAATACTTATCTATTTAGGTTTATGATGTTAGGAGAATTACAGAGGAATAAGATCATTCCTCCCAACCAACGAGAATGGTAACCACTACCAAATCTCCCCTTGAGCCAGTTTCCACTTCCAGAAAAATTATTGCCAGGGACCTCATAGGGTCCTTTCCTAAGGATTCTCAGACTGTAACAAGTCCAACCTAGGATTCCTTAGACTCCACAAGTCTGATTCAGGGATTCCACTATCCAACCAGCTAAAGAATACCCTGTTTGGAAGCATCCTACCTTCCCTCAACAACGTCCTATTTGAGGTAGTCGATTCTTTCCGGTCTCACTTCTTACTTTCCTCAGGCTTTTCTTTACAACCTCTTGGCTTCTTTTCCCAACTAAGATGATATATCTCTAGGGATGGGAGTAAATGTCCTCTAACTGTCTAGTAAGTGAAACTTTCAATTAGTGTCTTTTCCTTCCATAATTTCCATGGCTTGCCATAACCAATTCATTAATCAATTTTAAAATAAACTTTAAACATTCAAGTTTATCACTAGGCCTTCCACATAGTTCTCAATCTTCCAAGTCAATGCTGTGAAAAGTAAATTAAAATATTTGCATTTCACTAAGGGGTATTACATTTCCCCCCCTCAAGCGAAACACCTTCCTCAATGTTTTTCCTAGCCCTTTAAACAGGTCGAAATATGCCTCGTGCATAAAATTCTCTTCCTCCCAAGTAGCCTCTTCAAGGCTGAAGTGCTTCCATTGCACTTAACCTGGGCGATTGCTCGCTTTCTACATCCAAAATGATTACATCTATCATTAGTTTTCATCAATAATTATTTAAGGAACATATATTTAATTATTTCAAACTTTATTACATGCACCATTAGTTGTTATTTATGTTCCCAACAAGGATAGTTAGCATGCATCGCAACCCAACAAGGGTTAGAAACCCGCACCCAATAAGAGTTAGCAACATCATTACAAGCTCATCAAGAATAGTAATAAATCCTTTTACTTACCCAATGGCTATGCCTATTTACAAAGACTCAATCATGTGGTTCTGATGTAAATTTCAGATCATGAAAGTACTCATTTTATTTGCACTATTCATAGTGGTAATAAGATTTTCAGAAACCACAATGTTCTTCTCTTTTATTGCGCCGAGAGGTGCTCCCCTCCCCAGTATGGTAGCAATGTTATAATGTAATGTTTAACATTTTGACTATGTCAAATTACATAAAAATATAAATAAAATAAAAAGATTAATGTAATATAATGTAAACATTTTAACTGAGTCAAAATAAAATAAAAAATAAAAATAATGAAATAAACATAACCTTATAAAAATAAAATCTGCCCATGGTATTGACCCATGGTATTCATGTGGAAGGTAGCCTATTTAAAGGGAGAAATTAAACCAACCTAGATCCATCATAATTCCAGATCTACTAAGCATCGAGAGGGATCAAATTTCTTGAGATACAAACCTCTTTTAGAGTGAAAAGGTATTTTCTCCCTCTTAGCGCTTGGTACATTTGGAGTTAAGATGGATCTAGGCTGGTGATAGATTAAAAATAGTGTATTGTCATACTCGGTAGAATTACTATGCTTTTATTTTAATTTCAAATGTTACATATGTATTAGTCATGTATAAGTAGATTTTTAGGATAGCGTTCTTTTCCTGCCATGTTCAAGGTGGTTATATTGCTGCCTACTTTGTCCAAGTAAACTTAGGTATGCCTATCTTGGGCTGCTTTGCTATTTCCTTTTAGCACAAAGACATGATTCCACTTTGCAACATTCCTTCAATTTTGGCCCTTTGTCATCCTTCATTACAGGCTGTTGATGAAAGTTATACACACTTTTTCTTACGTGTGCAGTCATAGGATTTCTCCCTTTCACGCTTGCATGTGTATTGACTGTTTCACACTCTCTATGTTAATTTATTATAGTTCTTTTCTTATGCATCAGTTCACAACATGTTATTCACTTTATTCAATGACAACTTATGTTTATACATTTGACCTGCAAGGTCATGTGGAATTATTAATAAACAACAATTTTATCCTAACATGAGAATAACTAATTATCTTATTATACCTCTCCCCCAGTAATCATACTTGTTATCATTATCTCCTTCTCTCCTTTCTAAGAATATTTCCTTACCTTGCCCCCATGATGGCTCACCACCAATGATCTCTCCTTTAGGCAACATCAAATTCCATAATATAAAAGATGCCGTAGCATGACATTACCAAGGTTCGAGGAAAATTATTATTATCATTTTCCTTTGCTCGAGTGGACCTGCCAACATGTCAACGAGATCTCCCTGGTAAGAAGTCCCAATTAGACCTCAGACCATTTGGTGTAGGAGTCCCAACAGTGCATCCTAAGTTAATGCCTTGACTGCGATGTCGCACAGAGGCAAGTAAGATAACTCTGTCAGTAGTAAGGGTGTGACTGATGTAGAGAGTCAAGGAATGTGTATGAGAGGTTCCAACACTTTGAAGGGAGAGGAAGGTGAAGGTGAATTCTAGGTTGAAAGGGATCAGTCCCAACTCGGCTAGGAACACACCACACAAAGGACATGCACAACTTCCAGCGGAGCAGTCCACTCGGATGCGGTAGTCACAACATACAAGGTAAGATAACACGAACAATACTCACGGATTAGTCTGAGATGAGTGTGATGGTTGATATAGCAAGGTTCATGAGAAAGGTCTGTATGATGTCTGGCAGAGCAGTTGACACAGACGGTGACAAAATTAACAACATATGCAACACATTAACAACAAGATTCATATAATTGCATTCAAATCAATTCATATACAAGTACATAGGTTAAACAACATATATCATTAAGGAAACCAGAACAATCCAAATATAATAATAACATATGCATGAAAATTTGCTAGCTCTTATTATTAAAGAAGTGTAAGTCACAATCATACAATACACCCTGTAAACCCACTAGCCCCAATAGTGGAATGTTACAGCGACATCCGCTTGCTCCTCCAAAGAGATGTACTAGCTCCGTGTAGTGGAGAAGCCAAGGCACGTTACAATACCATCCAATTCTTCTTCAACATAGTCTTAGTAGAAGCTTGGCCGATCAAAAGCCTTTACAATGAGTTATGAGGGACTATTTATAGCAAAGGGTGGGGTGACCCTTGACATTCCTCTTTGTGATAGTTCAACTACACTCATGACTCTTCACTTACTCTATGCTGATCTTCAAGTGTGTGTTGGTGGTCATGCACATCAACTTTCCAAAGTGCATGTTCAACCCCAGTTGGACTTGCTTCTTTTCTTTGCCTTGGTGAGTGCGTTGAATGGGTTGGATTGCATGCGTATGCTCAACGACATCCATGTTGCTGGATCCTTTGCATGCGATCAACAACACTGCTCACCATGTTTTCTCCGTGTCAGTTGCTAGGATGGATCCTTAACTTGTACTAGTTGATCCAGGCGGATATTGGTGGCCACCCGCCAATTCCACTTGGACCCCCACCATTGCTTCTTTTAGTTTTTTAGTTTTCTTAATTATATCATAATTTGCTATTTTTAGCAGTTTTTTGGGTCCTAAACTTCCAGAGCCGTTTTGAGGCCCTAAACGACGTTTTTTTGGAAATCTACCGCCAACAATTTATAGTCTAAAACCATCTTTTCTGTCGTAGCCCTCGGAGAGATCTTTCCAATGGGTTATCATGCACGTCAAACAGAGATAATATGACCAAGTCACGACCCTGGGAATTTGGCTGTCCAACTCATCCCAATGGGGCCCATAAACTCTTGGTGTTACATCTCCTCGAGTTAGGGTTTTGGTTGTTTAGGGTTTGCTCTTATTGTTCAATAAAAAAAAGGCCCTTGAGCCTCATTGTAAGGCATTTCAGAGGCATGTAGTCGTTACATCTCTTCTCACAGATAAGCTACCATCGCCCTAGTTAGTTTATTTCCATTTCTGTTTGTAAGCACATTTCAGTATTTTACATTAATGAAATGAAGTATTATTTCCGTTGCATCTCTGTGTTTATGGTTGTCTCTGTAATTTGTTGCATTCCTATTTAAATCCAGATTAGTGGTATCAGAGTGATCTGCTTTTTTTCTCTGTTTTTCTTTGCATATCCCCAACAAGGTTGGGATATAAGGAGTTAGGGCTTGAACTAGTTGAACCTTTGCAAGACCAGCCTCGCAAATTCCTATGGCCTCCCATGGCGGATGAAAAGAAAGATGAGGGGGCAGGAGATCCTGTCAAAATCTTGCTTGAAGAAGCCCTCGAGCGATGCATCAGCTTCCAACAGCTACTTTGGAAATGCCACACCGTTTAAGCTACAAGTTAATTTTGAAATCCCCATATTCGAGGGTCAGATAGACGCAGATGCCATCCAAAATGGTTAAATATGATAGAGGGATATTCTTCTATTCATGATCTTTCCAGTCGGGAAAAGATTATTTTCGCTCTTCTCAAAGTAGCCCCCCACGTCAAGGACTGGTGGGAAACCTACTGCGAGTAGAAGGATGAAAGTACAAGATCACTATTTTCAGCCGCACCCACTTGGAATTCATTCCAGGATGCCATCAAGGAGTAGTATTGCCCCGTTGGAAGCTATGAGGATCAATACATAAAGTGGATCACATTGCAGCAGTGAAGGGACCAAGACGTGCTAGAGTTTACCAATATTTTCCATACCCTTCGCACAAAGTTGGGTATCAAGGATTCAGAGCAACATTTGATACTCAAATACAGTGTCTGCGTTCACAAGTACATCTAGGAAGAAATAGAATTCCTGAACATCTCCGCGCTCGGCACATCATACTGATATGCCGTCAAGGTCGAGCAAAAGTTTAAATAGAAGAAGCAAGACTTTGGATCTACGAATCCGAAGCAAGGGAAAGGTGCCCCCAAACCGCAAAACAAAGCACAAAGCCAAGGCGAGGCAGCCCAAGACAACCCGCCAAAGCTGCAATCAAAGAAAAGTGCCACAAAGCCGAAAAAGGACACGGGAAAGTGTGTGAGTTCCATAAGAGCTCCACTCACAACACAAGTGAGTGTTGGGCCAAGCAATCACTGGTGGCCGAGCTAAAGGTTTCAGAATCAGATGCATGTTCTAACTTTGAGTCATAACCCGACAAGGGGAATGACAAAGGGAAGTAGATTATCGATGCAGAGCCCAATGCCACCGTTTCCACTATGAAGATCTAGAAGGAGGAACCCGAAGATCTAGAGGAGGAGGAGAGTCTCTTCCACTCCTAGATGTGGGTAAAGGGATCCCCGCTACAGTTCATTATCAACAGTGGGAGCCAAAAGAACCTCATTTCGGCAGAGGTTGTGAAGCAGCTAGGCTTATTGACCATAGCACATCTACAACTGTACACCATCGGGTGGCTTCACCAAGGATGGGTTCTTCACATGAGCCAACAGTGTTGCCTTCCACACAACATCAAGCCTTTCACGGATGAGTTATTGTGTGACATTTCTCCCCTTGAAGTTTGTGATGTATTATTAGGACAACCATACTTGTGGAAGTGACATGCTGTGTATGAATCAAGGCCCCATGCTGCTATTGTTACTTTGAGAAATAAGTTGTATAGGACACCGGAGGTAGCACCGCCTACCGCCATCTCTTTGGTCACTGCAAAACAATGCAGTAAGCTCATTTCCAAAACCAGGAAATTTGTTTCCTTGATGATACTCCCTCAAGGAAAGAAGAAGACAATGGCCACGACCTCTAGATAGGGTCCCTTCGCACAAAAACTACAGATGGACAAGGTCGTGGAGGAGTACGAGGACATCTTCACCTGCCCCACAAGGGTTCCTCTACACTATCAGGTCAAGCACTCTATCGATCTGAACCCAAGAGTGCCACTACCCAATGGAAGAATCTATCGGTGCTCCGTTATGGAGAATAATGAAATCAAGAGGTAGATTCAAGACCTGCTGTAGAAAGGTCACATTTGTCTGAGTTCATCACCCTGTGGGAGACCGATCGTGTTGGTACAGAAGAAGGATGGGACTTGGAGACTCTGTATTGACTATCGGGCACTCAACAAGATCACTGTTCATAATGGGTACTCGATCCCACGGATTGATGACCTCCTGGACCAACTGAAGGGGGCAAAATATTTCAGCAAGATCAATTTGAAGTCAGGATATCACCAAGTACCAATCGAACCCTCTGATGTGTGGAAGACTACCTTCAAATCCAAGGAGGTCCTTTTCGAATGGTTGGTTATTCCTTTCGGATTATTGAATGCTCCTGCAACCTTCATGAGGCTAATGTATGACATCTTGCGGCCATTCACCAACTCATTTGTAGTGGTATAATTGGATGACATCCTGATCTTCAGCCCGAGTTGGGAAGAGCACCTCCACCACATCCGACAGGTTCTCCAAATACTGCAGCAAGACAAGTTATGTGCCAATTTGGAGAAATGCACTTTTGGCATGACGCAGGTTCAGTATCTGGGATACATTATTGATGAATAGGGGGCGCATGTAGATCTAGCTAGGATTCAAGTCATTCAGGATTGGCCATCTCCAACCACTCTGACAGAGCTTCACAACTTTCTATTTCTTGCCAACTTCTACTGTAGGTTCGTGTTGGGATTTTCTCATATCACTTAGCCCTTGAGTCAAGTCACCAAGGGAGGAGTGAAATAAAAATTCTTTTGGTCTGAATCTAATAGAAGGCATTCACAGAGTTGAAATATTTCCTTTTCTCGGTACCAATGCTCGCATTACCAGACTTGCAACAACCATTTGAAGTCGAGACAGATGCCTCTAACTATGCTATTGGGGTAGTCCTTACTCAACACATGCATCCAATGCCATATCACAGTGAGACACTTTCAGACACAGTCTGGAAGTATCCCACTTATGACAAAGAGATGTATTCCATTGTGCAGGTCTGCAGACAATGGAAGCATTACATTTTTGGGAAGGAAACGGTCATCCACACAGACCACCAACCCCTGCAATTCATACAGACCTAAGGGAAATTGCAGAATGATCACCATCAGAAATGGTTCCAATACTTGCAACAGTTCCATTTGAATATCAAGTATAAGAAGGGCAGCACCAATAATTTTGTAGATTGCTTCAGTCGACCACCGATCATGGCGTTAACCACCGTGCTCAACTCTTGTGGGCACGAGACTTTTGATTGCCCAATTCTCTATAAAAGCAACCCAGAATTTGTCCACACATACCAGACACTCTTGGAGGGTCAATGTGTTCCATATTTTCACCTCGAGGATGCCTTATTATGCCACCTGGGTCACCTTTGTGTTCCTTCAAGCGAGCTTGCCAAGATGATTGGGAAGCACACTACAGTCAGGCTACTAGGCATTTTTGGGTCGAGAAAATGGTGGTAGTATTGTAGAAGTATTTCTATTGGTTGAATATTTGACAGGATGTCGGGAATTACATTAGATCATGCACTGCTTGCACCATTTCAAAATTGACCATCAAGAAGCAAGGCCTCTATACCTCGTTACCTACCCCTAGTCAACCTTGGGAATCCATCTCCATGGATTACATGTCAGGCCTTCCTTCCACCAAACATGGAAACAACTATGTTTTTGTGGTCGTTGATAGGTTCTCTAAGATGGCCATTATGGTGACCTGCAAGAAGAATATCACAGCCGAAGCCACTGCTAAACTCTTTTTTGAATGAGTGTGGGTACACTTTGGGATCCCACAGTCTATCATCTTAGATTGGGACAACAGGTTCCTCAGTACATTTTGGTCCAGTCTCTAGTCGATGCTGGACACCAAACTCACTAAGTCCACAACCTTCCATCCTCAAATTGATGACCAGACAGAGGTTGTCAATAGGATGATTGTACACATTTTGCACATGTAAAACTCAAAGCATCCACACACATGGGACGAGAGCCTCCCCTATGTTCAACATAGCTACAACTAGGCTCTCCACAACTTGAATAGCCACAACCCTTTCAGGTGGGCTTGGGATTCCAACCACTATGTCCCATTGATGTGGCCATGCCATTTGCAGCTACTCACGCAGATTCGACTTATGTCCAGTTCGAAACAGATAAGGAAAACAACTTCATTGAGCACATCCAACATATTCGCCAGTAGCTCCATGATATTCAGAAGAAATCAAATGCCAAGTACAAGCAGTGACATGATCAACATCGTGTGCCACACAAGTTTCAGGTTGGTGACAAAGTCTGGTTGCTTTTGCAAAAGGAACGCCTTACCGAAGCCTATCAAAAACTCAGACCACTCCGATATGGTCCTTACACCATTACCAAGGCTATGGGTGACAATGCATATGAGCTTAGAATTCCCCCATTCCTTGGCCTGCACCCAGTGTTCAATGTGGACTACCTTCGGCCATACTTTCCACCATTACTAGACACATCCAACATTGCAGAACAACTCACACCCACAGAGTTAAATCTAGATTGCATGGGAAAAGCTGCATCTGATTAGATCATGGACACACAGATCAAGCACACTCACCAGCAGAATATCCAATTATATCGAGTTGTTAAAGTAGGCCAACTCCTTCACCAGGGCAAGTGGCTCACTAGGGGCCAAGTTTAACAAAGTTTTCCTCATCTCATGGAGGAACTCAATGCAATGGGAACCATTACCTCTTAAGGGAGGAGGGATGATCTAGCTGGATATTGGTGGCCATCTGCCAATTCCACTTGGACCCCCACCATTGCTTATTTCAGTTTTTTAGTTTCCTTGATTGTAGCATAGTTTACTATTTTTAGCAGTTTTTCAGGTCCTAAACTTCCAGTGCTGTTTTGAGGCCCTAAAAAATGTTTTTTTGGAAATCTACTGCCAGTGAATTATTGTTCAAAATCATCTTTTCCGTCGTATCCCTCGGAGAGATCTTTCCAATGGGTTATCATGCGCGTCAAACAGAGATAATATGACCAAGTCGCGACCTCGGGAAGTCGATTGTCCAACTCACCCCAACGGGGCCCATAAATGCTTGGGTTACATCTCCTCGGGTTAGGGTTTCAGTTGTTTAGGGTTTTCTCTTATTTTTCAATAATAAAAAGGCCCTTAAGCCTCATTTTAAGGTAGGTCAAAGGCATGTAGTTGCCACATCTCTTCTCAGAGAAGCTACCATCGCCCTAGCAAGTTTATTTCCATTTTTGTTTGTAAGCATATTTCAATATTTTACATTAATGAAATGAAGTATTATTTCTGTTGCATCTTTGTGTTTATGGTTATCTTTGTAATTTGTTGCGTTGCAGTTTAAATATGGATCACTGGCGCAGTTTCATCCGTGAGCGCATGTTGCACCCACTTCTATTCCTATTCCTGCTGCAACTCATTGGACTGTCTACACAACTTCATTTTCTTCCTGAGTTGTTGCCTCAGCAAATACAACTCTTGATTTGTTCCATCTTTTGGCTTCGCACGATCTTCATGTCGCATTATCAATTCATATCCTGAGTCTCCAAAGTTTCTTTCATTATCAATGGATCTGCTTGATCTTGCAACTTTTCTATGCCTCTATGTTGTTAACAACCTTCCCCTTGCATTCGCTACTTTTGTTTCATTCGATGCATTCGGTATGTTGCCTTCAGCTACTGTTCATGATGCTACCCGCTGTGATGTTGCTACTTGATGTCCTTGTCCACGAACATCTTGATGTCTTCATGAGTAAGCAAGCTCAGAGATACTTGATTGATTGCATCCCCAGGTGTGCTCTAAACGGTGTCTTCGTCTCTTCTCTCCTAGAAGCCATTGTACCTGTACTACTGAGAGGCAGATGAACACCTATGATACCTGGAGACATGGAAACACTCATAGCAAACAATCTGTCAGTAAAAAACTAGAATGAACATGAGAAATGACTTGCAACATACTTGGGTGAGTGATCATGAAGGTTGCGCAATTTCAACCATGAGGTCAGGATACTGATTACCAAGAATGCACAAGGCACAGTCTGAACTGCTAAGAGATTGACTAAATGTTGGAGCTACGCAATGCATAGTCTAGCTTGGCTACTGACTACTGGGATTGTGCATTGCACAATTCTAGCTGGGAAGGACTGCTGGCCCAGGGATAGATTTGCGCAATTTCTTGAGCCAAGCAGCCAATATCCTCCATAAATGTGAAAAACAGTCTTGGAGGTCAGTGTTGGGCAGGAATGAGCAAATCTGGAGAGGAAGATGAGCCTTCCTTTCCCAGATTGCACAATGCAACCTTTGTGAAAGTAGAGCCCGGGCCAAGGTTGGCCTGACTCGCCGATGGACAACTGAAAGCAAGTAATTTAGTGAATGCATGGCTACACTAAGTGATAGCAGAAGTGATAAACAGTGCATGCAAAACATGAATGGAAGATTCAACAAATAGATCAACATGCATGTGGGTGAGGTAGTTCACCAGTTGGGCAAATGTATGTGCAAAACAGTTTCATGCATACGACAATAGTGAGATAGGAACAAAAATTGAAATAGAGCTAGGACAAGCTATAATACATGTAAACGACAGTAGGCGTTCAAGGAAATCAAGCAAACAACACTCACACAAGTGAATACACAAAAAGTGATATAAATGCAACACAAGGCACGGGAAGTGAGCTTACCCTGAACAACTCAGCTGAATGCGCTGATTGCTCCTAGATGTTATGTGGGATGTCAGAGCTACAAGGTTGATGTGAGGAATGAGCTCTACAACATCCGTTTGATGAGTTTTGAAAACATCAAGGTTGTGACGTGCATGCCACAAATCTAGGGGAAGCGACACTTGGAGGGAGGTTTCTTAATTGTTCCTTGCATGTAACCTCCAACTACTAAACATAGATCCCTGAAACAAGGGATGCCTTTGCATGCTTCCTTGGGAGAAGCAACCAATGCATGCAAGTCTATTTTGATGAGTCCAAGAGGGAGCCGGTCAACTCAGCTACACATGCAAGAGACTGCTTGACAGCTGGAGAAAAATGCGCATTTATGGCTGGGAGCTGGGTTGGCTGACCAGGAGATTTGCGTAATTTCTGGACTGAGAAACTAACTGCTACCTGAATTTGCACAAATCCTGGGCTAAACAACCTGTTGCTAGGAAACTTTTTGCAAATCCTACTGGGAGGGTTGGCTAACAAGATTGCGCAATCCTGGAGTCCAGCAGGCTTTCAGAGAGGATTGCGCAATTTCTGGATGGAACGATGGTTTCCCTCCAAAAATGCACAGTTTTCAAGGGAATCTACTCAACCTGTAGTTGGACCAAGTCCGGGAGAGTAGCCTGTGAAGGGAAACGATTAAATTATGATCGAAAGGCTGCCTTTGAGCAAGAAAGATACTGAATCTTAAGGACTTGACAAAGTAAGGCAAGTTGCCATGAAGGTTGGTAGGGAGGCTCCAAAATAGGCTAAGGAAAAATTTTGGAGGGTGGTTGTAGCCGCTACAATAGGACCCAAACATTTCCATGTTAATTGTCTACCGTTGTTTCATGAAAAAATCTTGATCAAGGTTTTATAGTTCAGTTGGTTTCCTTATTTTATTATTTTCCTTCAATGTTTCCTAGTAGACCGTCGTGGCACAAAGCATAAGGAAATAATAAAAGAAAACACTATGATAATTCAAGGGAACAATCTGAAATAGTATGGGCATGCTTTTCCAACACACCCGACCTTTGAGTTTCTCACAACTCTCTTCTTGGGGTTATATCCCTTTCTATTATGTAAATTATTCATTGAGGTGCCTGTGGTTACATGTGCCCCTTATTTTTTGTTTAGGTGCATCAGGTATGAGGTTCTTCCCCTTTGCATTTTCATGCATGTTAGTTGCCTCATCACATCTTGTTAATGTGGTTATCTTGACATAGTGGTTTTGTAAGCATATGTTCATTCTGAACAACCATTTGATGAAACTTCATTTATGTATATAAAAGTCATATTGAAGTTCTTTGAGGTACCTATTTGGGGTACCATTATTGGTCGCATGCTACACTTTCCATGATGGATCATCACATGACAACAGACATAGGTTACACTTGCACAAATATGCTAGCAACATTCTCTTTATTACATCCTAATTTTCCTTAAGATTATATGTCACCTTCTCTTTGATTACCTTACTCGGCTACCCGCCAGTTTCTTATCACATTTTACCTATATCCACTTTTCATCCTTCAAGTCACATTTAGAAAACAAAATCCTTGGGGAATTTAATATACACCTTCATTGTGATGTGTAGGTAACATACATATGTATACATATTTCCCATGTCGTAATTTTCAGCGTAAGATTTTTTTCCAAAAATAATCGAACCGACAGAAACCAAGTTAAGAGTTTTCCCCTCATAGTTTACAACTATAACATTTGGCCTTATTTATATAGTTATAGATATATTTTTACCTACAGTTCTGCTAGACTACCTGTTGTATCTCTAAGATGATAGTGGTCAGCTATCATGCCAGGGCATCTAAGATGCTTTTTTTGGGGTTTTTTTTTTTTTTTTTTTTAAATTTGGAGGACCATTGTATGAAACTGATTTAAAACAATGATGCCTAACCTTTTGAATAGTATTAATATTTAAACAGAGGGCTGCTATTAAAATTCACACAGTGATATAGCTTGTATGGTGGTGAGTAGAAATAGAGAGATGATATGACTATCACAGTCTTCAAATTGAAAACAAAAATAATCATAAGTAATAGAACGTTTAAACTATGTTCATAAGGTTTAAAAGAATATGCTTAAGCTTACAAAAGATGCTGATGATTTTATGATTTAGATGGAATTAGTTAAACAAACAATGTATATAATTCATTCTCTTTATAGATGATCACTTCAGAAGCTTATTGGAATAAATTGAAACATAATTACTCCTACTTGGTTATCTTTGTAAAACATAAGAATATAAAGAAAACACTGTGAAATAAAACTAGAAAAACTTACAGTAAAAACGAAACTGTATGAATCAGAATTCAGAATCCTTTGCTTTTGTATTAATGATTTAGAAAAGTCAAGTACATTTAATGTTTAAAATGCTTCTTCAAGGGTGCAACCCTTAATAACTCGTGAAAGAGATTTATTTATACAATCTTATAACTGAGAAAATATCTTAAACTATTTTACAAAAATAGATAAACACAAAACTAGGAATATAAACTGATAGTCAATCTGTCACTATTTTGGTGTTGAGATGTTGATGACTATTCCTGGAAAAACTAAGAACTGTTGAACCTGTGATGACTATTCCTGGAAATATTGAATGCTGTTCGATCACCCTTTTAGTCAAGTAAATCAATTAACTCTTCCCATCGTTTCTTATTCAGGATAGATAACTTAGTTACCCTTCTATAAACTTCATCTATCTCTGTATATTTAGTAAAAGTGGGTTTTACTAAAAATATATGTCAGACTTCATTTAAGATGAAGAAGGTGTCCCTGAGTGCATTCAACACAACCCTTGGTGTTGCTGCACCTCTTATGTTTGAAACTGAAGCTGCATTGGTGCCAACCTCTGTAAGATTTTGAACATAATCTTCAATAGGCATTAATTTTTCATTTAGCACAAGCATAGAGGGAAAACCCTTGCTAGTCAAGGGTTCTAACCTGCTGAAAAATCATTGAACTATGGTATTCACACTGCTACACTTTTCCTCCAACTGAAGGATGAGGTTTTTCTTGGTAATGCTCTTCTTTACTTCTAGTATAGTTTGTTGAAATGTGGCAACAAGAATATTCCAATTTTAATTTGTCCTTGAAATTAAATTGAGAATTAAAATTTGAATTTAGTCTCATTAGCTACTTGAAAAAAATAAAAAAATAAAAAATAAATTCATCTTGAGTTAATTAGTTGGAGAAATTCAAGATGGAAGTTTTTGTGAAGTCATGCAACAATTATTCATTTGATTGAGGAGATTATCCCTTAGTTAAGGAGATAAGGATGAGTTGTAATTAGTTAGCTCAGTTAACTGAGTTAAGTCCAGTTAAATTAGTTCCAAATAGTTTGTGGAACTAATTGTGACTTTAGTTAGTCAATGCATGAATGCATGAAACTAGTGTACTCCAGATAACTAAATATTCTCTCATAAATAACTCATGCATGTTAGTACAGACAAAGACCCAGTTGAGATTAAAGGTAGGGTCAATTTACTATCAGTTGCAATAATTTTCCTATAAGAAAATCTCTTGCATGCAGAAGGAATTCATTCCTTGTGATTTTCACAGTTTTACAGTGCGTTGGAGCAGTGTGTGAGATCCGTTTCACACAAGGTTACAACTGGAGCACCCAGGGAAAGCTGCGCAAGGAAATAGGAGGCTTGGAGGGCAGAGGAAAGGCATATGAGTTGTCTATTCTATCTATGAGCAGCAGTGAGGGATTGTGCTGAGAGATGGATAGCTGTGAGAGCTAAAGTTAGCTGTGAGAGTTAAAGTTGTGTGTAATCCTGATATATTTCCACTTGTATGATAATACAGATAGCGGGGTTTTTAGCTGAGGCTTTCCCCAGAGTATTCTTCTGTGTTTCATGTGTATGTTTTCTTCTTCTCTATTATATGTGTTCCGATTGATATTGCTCAAAATTTATTAAGCTTCCGCAAGTTTGATAGTAGAAGTAGATTATTGTATTTTGCTTTGGTATATTGCATTATCGAGTTAATCTACAGTCAAATTTTCTACATAGATCTCAGAGGTAGATTTGTAGAGAATTTGCAGGAAATTCTACATGGTATCAGAGCTAAGGTGATCAAAGCAGTGAACAACATACTGAGAAGGGTAAATTCAAAGTTTGAAGTTCTTGATTGCAGGTACAAAATTGAATTCTTATCAGACCTCAAAATTCAGCAATGGAATTCAATGGCTTGAGACTCGAGTATGCTCTGGATTGCAGCTCGAATTACATAGCATGGAAGGATTGCATGGAAGCGGTATTCGAAGACAATGGTTTGAAGGATTTCATTGATCAAGAAATCCCCAAGCCAACAGTAGCTAATGCCTAAGAATTGGCTGAATGGAAGAAGTGTGTGGCGAAGGCGAGGCAGATTCTTCTGGAGGGATTTTGAGACAATATTGTCTCAAGTCTCCATGGGAAGGAGACTCTGTTTTCAATGTGGAAGACATTGAAGGACCTATATCAGAACAACAATGAATAGAGGAAGCTGGCACTGAAGGATAAGCTTCGGAAAACCAAGATGGAAAAGGGCGATACTATTTCTACATATCTGAACAAAGTCACCACCTACAGAGATGAGCTTGGTAGTGTAGGAATAACTACAACTGATGATGACATGGTGAGTCTTGCTCTCCTCGGTCTTCCAAAAAGCTAGCATAGCTACGAGGACTCAGTGAATGGAAGAGAGAAACTACCGGATTAGGAACAAATGTGGTTGGATATGATGTAGGAGGAGATCAGGAGGAGCACCAGAGATGGTTCTCACCTAAGCATGATGATGAAGAAAATCTAGCCTTAGCAAGTAAGGCAAGGAAAGGGAAAGGGAAGGCTTCCCACTCCAAATCAAATTCTTCTCATGGAGGGAAGACGATTAACAAGTCTAAAGTGAGATGCTTTAATTGTCATGAGATGGGCCATTATGCAACTAATTTTCCATTGAAGAAATCAAAGAAGGGATCCTCAAAGGGATTAGAAGGTGAGGCACTGGCCTCTCAGTTCGAATTGGATTTTACCCTCATCGCATGTATGGTTTCATTGATGGTGGTTTGTGTTTGGTATCTAGACAGTGGAGCCTCGTTCCACATGATCGGCGATAACATTTTGTTCAGTACCTTGGAGGAGAAAGACCTCACGATGCGCATAGAGATGGGTGATGATGGGAAGTACAATGTCTCAGGAGTGGGCACAGTTACTTTTTAGAGGGAGCATGGAGCTCGTCTCACCTTGACAGATGTGAAGTATGTGCCTGGATTGATGAAGAAATTGGTATCGGTCACGATGCTGGAAGACAAAGGCTACAATGTTGTCTTCAGTAAAGGAAAGGCATTCCTGAGACACATAGCCACAGGTCAGACCAAGAGGATTGGGATTCGAGTGAAGAATCTCTACAAACTAGATGACTATGATGCATTGAGTTCGAAAGCAGAATTGGTGCAAAGCCAAGACATTAGCGAGTTATGGCATAGGAGGTTGGGCCACTTGCATCATGGGGCCTTGAAGATAATGCAACAAATCTCTACTGGACTTCCCAAAGGTAAACTTGAGCAAGTGGACACATGCAAAGGTTGTACCTTGGGAAAGTACACTAAATCTTCCTTTCATGATCGAGACAGTTGAGCTAAGGCGATTTTAGATCGAGTTCATACTGATGTGTGTGGACCATTCTCGACAACATCCAACGTGAAGAAAAGGTATTATGTGATTTTAATTGATGATTTTTCTCGTAAATGCTAGATCTATTTCATGCAGAAGAAGGATAAAACCTTCTCAAAGTTTTGCGAGTTCCAAACTTTGGTTGAGAAAGAATCAGGGAAGAAGATCATAACCATAGCAGAGTGGGGTGGCTGAGAGGAAGAACCGAATGATTATGGGGGCAGCCCGGGCGATTCTGCATGACCAAGGCCTACCACTTCATTTGTGGGCTGAGGCTTGTAACACAACGGTCTATTTGCAGAATATAAGCCCTCATTGCATACTTGGGATGAAGACACTAGAGGAAGCTTTCTTTGGGAAGAGACTAGATGTGGGTCACTTCAGGATCTTTGCCTCATCAATACTTTTCCATGTTACCAAGGATGCCCAGAAGAAACTTGAGCCAACAATAGAGATGGGGATACTTGTGGGGTACACTGACACACTTCACAACTATTGGGCGTACATGCCTACCAGCTGAAGGACAGTGGCACATAGAGATATAAAGTTTGATGAGCAGAAGGCCATGCGAGTTTCCCTTGAGAGGGAGCTCCAACTATAGGTTGTGGAGGAACTTTTGGTTCTTAAGGAGGAGGAGCCTCAAACTGATGCGGAGCAGCCGCATGCAGAGGTTCTAGGATTGGACACATCTACTCAAGCAGAGTCTTCTAGAGAGGGATGAAAGCATACAAGAGAAGCTGACAGATTGTTGTCGGATGCGAGAGAGAATGTGGGAGAACCATCTTCTCAGCACAGACAGAGGAGGTCGCCTGATAGGTACACTGGATACATGGCCCTTGTCAGGAAATGTGTTGAGACCGTGCCATCTTCTTTTGAGGAAGCAGTGCAACAACTGATTGGGGTTGATGCTATGGTGGAGGAGTATGACTCCATAGTTCGAAACAGTGTTTGGGATGTGGTTCGAAGAACGGAGAACAAGTCAGTTGTGAGTTCACGTTGGCTTTACAAGGTAAAGCAAGCTGTTGATGGTAGTGTGGAAAAGCATAAGGAAAGATTTTTTGCCCATGGCTTTTCACACATCGAGGGGATCGACTATGATGAGACTTTTGCTCCTATAGCAAGGTACTCATCTATCAGATCAATGTTGGCACTATCAGCACAGATGGGTTGGAAGATCCATCAGATGGATGTGAAGACTGCATTCCTCAATGGCAAGATTAAGTAAGAGGTGTACATGGAACAGCCAAAATGTTTTGAGGCCTTCGAGCGTGAGTTGTATGGGCTGAAGTAAGCACCTCATGCTTGGTACACCAAGATTGACAACTACTTCACCTGGTTGTGCTTCACAAAGAGTGAAGCAGATGCAAACCTATGTCACATCATGGTGGAAGGTAAGTAGTTGATCATTGTTCTTTATGTTGATGATCAGATATTAATAGGTGATGATCGGTTGATCATGTCTTGCAAGGAGGACCTTGCAAGAGAGTTCGAGATGAAAGACATGGGTCTCATGCACTACTTCCTTGGCATGGAATTGTGGCAGAAGGATGGGGAAGTGTTGGTGTCTCAAGGAAAGTATGCCAATGAGATACTCAAGAGATTCCACATGGAGAAGTGCAAGCCCATGCAGACTCCTCTAGCAGGTAACTGGAGGAAGGAGGATGCTACTTTAGGATAAGTAGTAGAGGCTACTGTGTATCGGTAGCTTGTGGGTCCATTGATGTATTTAGTGAACACACCACTAGATTTGTGCTACGCGGTGAACCAGCTGAGTCAAGCTATGGTTCAACCTACCAAGATGTTTTGGAAGGCAGCTAAGCATGTTTTGAGATACCTTAGAGGCACATCTCAATATGGATTATGGTATAGATGGACAGAGGGAGTGAAGCTACAGGGCTTCACCGATGTAGATTGGGTAGGGAGTTGATCAAATCGGAATAGCACATCAGGAGGACTTTTCAACCTTGGGTCAGCTGCAGTTTCTTGGTACAACAGGAAACAAAAGTCAGTTGCACTCATCTTAGCAGAGGTTGAATACATATATGCAAGTTAGGCATCATGTGAGGCCATTTGGATGTGGAAAATTCTAGTTGGTTTGTTTGATCAGAGGATGGATCCAACTATGATCTATTGTGATAATCGGAGTTGTATCAAACTCTCTGAGAATCCAGTATTTCATGACAGGTCCAAGCACATCAACATTTGATATCATCATCTCAGAGACTATGTGGTGAGGAGGATCATGTTGTTGCATTATATTTCGATCGAGGAGAAAGATGCAGACATTTTGACTAAGGCATTGTCAAAGTGTAAATTCGAGTTCCATAGAGATAGGATTGGGGTGGCAAATAATCCCTTTCTTGTTGAGAGGGAGTGTTGAAATGTGGCAACAAGAATATTCCAATTTGAATTTGTCCTTGAATTAAAATTTGAATTTAGTCTCACCAGCTGCTTGAAAAAAAAATAAAAAATTAACTAATTAATTCATGTTGAGTTAATTAGTCGGAGAAATTCAAGCTAGAAGTTTTTGTGAAGTCATGCAACAATTTTTCCTTTGATTGAGGAGATTATCCCTTAGTTAAGGATATAAGGATGAGTTGTATTTGAGTTGTAATTAGTTAGCTCAGTTAACTGAGTTAAGTCCAGTTAAATTAGTTCCAAAAGTTTGTGGAACTAATTGTGAGTTCAATTAGTCAATGCATGCATGCATGAAACTAGTGTACTCCAGATAACTGAATATTCTCTCATAAATAATTCATGCATGTCAGTACAGACAAAGACCCAGTTGAGATTAAAGGCAAGGACAATGTACTATCAGTTGCAAGAATTTTGCTATAAGAAAATCTCTTGCATGCCGAAGGAATTCATTCCTTGAGATTTGCACATTTTTACAGTGTGTTGGTGCTGTGTGTGAGATCAGTGTCACACAAGATTACAACTGGAGCACCCAAGGAAAACTGTGGAAGGAAATAGGAGGCTTGGAGGGCAGAGGAAAGGCATATGAGTTGTCTATTCTGTCTATGAGCAACAGTGAGGGATTGTGCTGAGAGCTAGATAGATGTGAGAGCTAAAGCTATGTGTAATCCTGATATATTTCCACTTGTATGATAATACAGATAGCAGGGTTTTTAGCTGAGGCTTTCCCTAGAGTTTTCTTCTATGTTTCATGTGTATGGTTTCTTCTTCTGTTTTATATGTGTTCCGATTGATCTTGCTCAAATTGATTAAGCTTCCGCAAGTTTGATAGTAGAAGTAGATTATTGTATTTTCTTTGGTATATTGTATTATCTAGTTAATCTACAGTCAGATTTTCTACATAGATCTCAGAGGTAGATTTGTAGAGAATTTGCAGGAAATTCTACATAGTTGCTATCCTTTCATTTATACCTAATTCTTGAAGCTCATAACTGTCTTTAGAATTTAGGAACTTGATTTTTCAGAAGAAATTTCTAGCATGTCCTCAAGCTCTTTAGAAATAGTTTCAACAACTTCCTGAGATTTCTCCAACATGTCTTTTTGATCAAATATTATCTTGGTATAGTGCCAGATATCCTTGATTGATTCAGTAATTTCTTCCCACAAAATCTCCCTTGCCAAACCCAATTTGTTTCCAAGGTAATATTCTTTGAGTTCCCTCTGCAATGCTTCAATCTAACCTTTTTCCTTCTGGAGCTCAACTGCATGTGAATTGTCTACAACTGCTTTCATATGTTGTAGCTCTTTTAGTTCATTTTGCAACTTCTTGATTTCTCCTGTCTGAATAGACATGTTCTGAACAGCATTAGCAAGCTGTTCAGCTCCTTCTGCTATACCTATAGTTGATGTTGTGGCTGAAGCAGAAACTTTGGTTACAGGGATTGCTGAAAGGGGAACTACATCCATTGGAGTTTGGGTTCTTTTGATATCTTCTTCTTTCTCCTTGACCAGTTTCTCCATTTTCTCCTCCATTTGTTTTATTTGCAGATTTTGTTCCATGATAAGCTTCATCATGTCATATTTCTGAGTTTTCTTTTTTTCAATCTCTTTTGCCATCGAATCCTCAGAAGTTGGCAATTTGAGCTACTTCTTTAATGCTGCAACTTCATCATTTTTATTCTTAATAAGTTCTTCTGTAACATTTATATTGGAGGGATCATTTCCCATCTTCAGTACCAGATCTTCCAAAGATTTTATCTTGGTGTCTTTTTCCAATGAGGAGACTTTCTCCAACTTGAGCTGTGACTATGTATTTGCGAAGGTAACCTGAAACTTTGACAAACTCATGGCAGTGTTAGTCAAAGTGGAAGAAATCATCTAACCAGTTTGTTTGCCCATCTCAATTTGATCAATTGGATGCACATCTTTTACATTAAACTTAAAAGAGGTCTGCTTCTGATAATGTGAAAAAGTCTTGGGCTGTGAAATTTGAGCTTGCAAGAAAGCCATCTGCATCTTTCCCTTCTCAGAGTCAAATGTTGAAAGAAGTGTTTCCATAATTGGGTATAGGTGTTCAATTTAAATTCTTCATTCATGTTTTTAATCTCACCGAAAACATGAAAGATGTTCTCCTCCTTGTCCTTCTGAATGCTTCCAATGGTTTGAATTACTTGCTATTCCTGAGAAGTAGTGGAATGAGTTGGGGACGCAGTAGACTGTCCACCAGACTGTGTATAGAGCAAAGTGTCTCCAAGTCCATAAAATGTTGTTTTTTGAGACTCATTTGTTGCACCAACAATCACAGAGATCCCAGGTCTCTTCTTTCTATGCACAATCCTAAAGCCCTAGTTTGATGCTTCAGTTGTAGGGGATGACTATTATTCCCATCCTCGTTTAGCTGTATTTTCCTTTGTAAGTGGTGCTTTTACATTGGAAGTAGAAACTGCCTGCTCTTCAGCTTCTTGAAGGGTGTTCTCTTTCCATTCCAACTGATTTTTGTACTGCTCTATTTCAGGTTTGGCTATGTGGTGATATGCAATAAACTTATTTTCAACCTTGAGTTTAGAAATCACTCCCATTTGGTCATAAGACCAAACTTTATTTCCTTTAATAACATGTATGCTTCTTCTCATGCTGCTCTAGGGTTGTAGATGAATGGACCGACCTGAGCTTTTAGCTTGAATTGTGATTTCTTCTTTGCAGCCACAAAGTCTATTTCATTTGCATTTAACCTTTGCCTAATATATTCCAATGAAAATATTCTGATGGGGAGGTACTTGGGAGGTTTCTAAGGTGGATTCTCACAACCATAAACCCTGATTTCTATATAGTTTTGGTAAAGATACCAATCTCCTGTTGTGGCTTGATCAACTAGCTGCAACACTTTCACAATTTCATCACAGATTCTTGGTACTGGAGTGCTGCTCATAAGTCTAATAGCTGGATGAATAAACAAATCTATGAACTATTTATATGTAAATTCTTCTTTCTCCTTCATTCCCATTAAAGTCCAAAAGATTCCTCATCTAGCTTCTGTAAGGTGAATGGAAATTTGTCTCCCTGAAAATATATAAAAAGGTATAGAAGTACTGAAGCTTACTTGAATACTTATTCAGTGTTAAATTGGACAAATTGCTCGTGTATGGCTTCAGGTAGGAATTGGCTAAAGTTATAGAGAACAATGGGCTTGGAATCAGCAGAAAATATTAACAAGAAACCTAGGATGGCTTCATTAACATATTGATCAAAATTGTAACCGAGTAGATAGGACAAAATAGTGGTGATTTGTTTGGTTTTGTCAGGGAACATGGATGAATCATAGGGAGCGTTTCTTTTAGGTAGAGGAATATCTATAGCTAGGAAAAGTTCAAGAGTCTGGGATCTTTTAGTAAAATCTAGCTTTTGATAAGCTTCTATCAGGCTTTCATGAGAAAACAGATGGGTTGGTGCAATAGTTGGGGCCTGCAACATATTTTCAATGGAATCAGCATTGATGAAACAAAGGATTTCTCATGTGGGTGAAATGGTTTCTCTTTGAGTGGGATCATAGGATTCATGGCATTTCTTGACAAATTCAAGTGCTCTGTTTATCTAAGGGAAAATTTAGTGGGGAAGGTGGGAGTCCCAAAGTCCTATTTCATATGTCTGATCAATTAATTGATCCTCCATCCAACAATAAATTTCATATAAATTAAATTGAGAGCAAGACTCAATGATTTTACAATCTCTATTGACCAAGGGAGTATGAAGGAAGTCAACTTGTGGATGAATAAGAGGATTTGGGATTTCTGCAATTTATTTTCCCTTAGGAGGCATCTTGTTAAGTGAATTACATGTTGAAAGTGATAGAAATGGAAGAAATCAGTTTGAAACACAGTGATAAAAGAAAAATGGTATAACTGAAAGTAGATAGGTGGACTTGGATGTCAGCTTGGTTCTAAACAGAATGATGAATTCGGTTGATTGATGAGTTTGTCATTTAGGCTGTAGGCACGAAATCTCCAGTGATGAATTGAGTTTCATAATTATACTGTGTAACGATTTTCATGAAGGAGCATAGCTTATAATGAACAAAAATGGAGCGACGCTATTTAATGTACAACTAAATCCTCATTAATTATCCAACGGGACTGATAAATGGGTCTATGGGGCATAAATTCGTGGGAGTTGCGAATTAACTGAATAATGGATAGGTGAAAACTGATTGGATGGAGGAAGTGACATGGAGCCGACATGGACAATGGCGTTGGAGCGGCGGTAAATGGTCAAATGTAAACCACATTTAGGAGCAACTTCAGGTGGTAAGTTGTTTCGTGATTTTAAGTCCTGAAAGACTAGAATGAGGAAAAAGTAGTTTCAAAGGGCGATTTCCAAAACTGTCCACTTCAGACTCCCCCCCTCCCCCCCCACTGATAAAGTTCGGATGACAAATGAGGGTCGAGGATCGATGTGGGCCATCATATCTCGGGGGAGTGTGCGGGATGTAAGGTAAGATGCAAGGGATTTAACAACGTGAGGTGGAAAGTGATGGCAGGGTCAAGAGTTTTGGCAGATGTGACAATTGTGGGTTATGGGCGAATAAATGGATGAATGAAGTTAAGATATTTACAAAATAACATTGGTTGTTAGAATTTATGGTTAATTAAAACCCATCAATGTATGCACACATTTCCAATGTTACAACTTAGGATAAAATCCTTTCATGCTCTAGTTATATCTCATATGTCTACCTACACTTTACTCTCCTAACATTTTCACTTATTTATTTGAGTGCATTTAGACTAGCAACTCAATATTTCCTTTTAATGAATAATCTACTTCTATGCCTTATTTCCTCCATTGGCTCAGATTAAACTGTTGAGCCAGTTTTATTTTCTACCTATTGATAAATAATTTAAATAAAATCCAATTATGATTAAACTGTACAATTGGATTGTATAAACTGTGTGGCATTTAAACAATTTGCTCATAACTTTTATTTGCAAAACTAAACTGGACCAAGAGTAGTGGCATTTGGATTTGCAACACTTTAAGAGTTTATTATTTTTGTTTTTCTTTCTAATCTAACATTTTATTTTTGCCTTCATGTTTTAGGGAATCTATTCTAACATTTTATTTGATATGGACTTATTCATTAAATATCCCTAACATTTTTAAATTCAATATTCTTTTTGTCCATATCCTAACTTAACAATTTTTTGAAATATATTTTCATTTTTGACTAATTGATACTAACTTATCAAAACCAAAAAATACTACAACATCGCCTCCAAATCGGGATTGCTTTCTCCTATAGAATGTAGAGAACATGCAGATCCACGTTCCTTCTCCTTAGGCTATGGAGTCTTTGCTATGAAAAATCACACTGACAACTTGAAAAGTAAAATAAACCGGAGTTTTTACAATGGTAGTAATGAAATCTACTTCAACTTATCAGTATTGAATGTAATGCTTGAGAAAACTTCCATTAACATGATAAGTGGAATATATTCCCTCAATATTTTGTAGCACAAAAGTTTTGTTTCCCTTTACTTTAGCAATAGCTAAAGGTCCAAACCACAGGTTGTCAAACTTACCATGCTTTCCCTTATCTTCTCTTTTGGGATCCCATCTTAGAACTAGATCACCCTCCTTGAAGTCCCTTTCTTGGCTCTTTGGTTAAAAAGGCTCTTCATCTTATTTTGGTACTTTTTCAACTTGTACTGAACTTCATCTCTGTTTTCATTTAGTTCAATAATCTTATTTATTCTCCTTGAAAAATCATTAGGTTCGTCAGTTGAATCCTGTAGGAATTTTAAAATAGGGAAGGCCAAGTTGGTAGGGAAGATTGCATCTTTCCCATAGACTAACTAAAAAATGATATTTTCTAGCAGATCTCTTTGGAGTAATCCTGTTTACCAAGACTACATAAATTAGATGAGAGTCCCAACTCTTTTATGATCTTCTAAAGTATTTTTGATCACTTTTACCAGACTTTTATTTGATGATTCTGCAAGACCATTACCTTGTGGATAATATGGAGTTGAATGATGTAGCAGAATCTGATACTTCTGGCAAAACTAAATCATTTTAACACTGGAAAATGCTGTGACATTGTTTATGAAAATCTCGGTTGGGCAACCAAGTCTAGATACAAATTTTTCTTCAATGAATTTGATTACTACTGAATCAGTAGCATTTCTTACTGGAATTGCTTCCACCCATTTAGTGAAGTATTTTGTTGCAGTGAGGATCCATATATTGTTATAGCACCATTTACCACCCTTGGTATTTGTGATGCTTGGTTTATCGCCTATGCCAACCCCTCCTTCCATACTTGGTCCAAATATTTTTAAAACAATGTTTTATTCCTTGTACGCTACTTTGCCTTGAGATAAAAGCGTGTTACGTGGGTTAGTCAATACCCAACCCACGTATATATGTTAAAACACTTAAATTTTTTTTTTCCTTAATGATGTGCGGAGTTCACGGGTTTTACTTTTTGATTACCTCCTAGTGCCTGTGGCCCAACTGTTTCCCAACTAAAAAACTAATTGGGAGAAGTATAAATAGACTTCTATGGGAAGGCCTTAAGGAGGAGAAGAGATAGAGTTATTATTACTGAGATTATCTCCTGACTGAGTCTAAAGTATCCCTGTGCTTCATGCATTTCCCCAAGTTTCAGGAAACCCTTGTTTCCTTGAATATTGATATTTTGCCAATTGCTTGAGATATCATGGTATTGGTTATGGAAGGAGGCTGTTGAAGGCTAGGATTAGACGGATCTGGAGGATGGTTCCACTTGGAGCCAGAAGAATAAGACTTAGGTGAATTCTCTCCGTGTTAGTTATAGCTTTCTACAATAAAAAGAAGCACTGTCTTGTTCTTGAGATTAATTGTGTTTATGCATCAAATAGTATTGTAATTCATATGTGAATGTTATTTTGATGTATAACTAATCATTTTCTTATATGATACAATGTTGATTTCATTAAAATTCTTTATCTATATGTTGCTATGTATGTTTGAATTGGTTGATTTGCAGGTTTGAAGATCATTAGGAGTTGTAGAGGGTCTGAACCCTGTTAGAACTACCCAAATGAAGGACATCCAGGTATGTTCGCTCTCACATAGTTTGTTTATATAAGCATGTTTCCTGAGTTGTATGAGTTTTTCTCTCTATAGATTGCTCTTGCTTTGTTGGGGTTCCAACCCAACGCCCTAAGGTACTTATTCCTGTAACAGAATTGGCGACTCTGCTGGGGATAAAAATCTTGTTATTCCTAGTTTGGGTTGTTCAGTGTCAATCAGGGCTCAGTTCTTGGTTTGTTTGCCGGCAGCTAAGGTAAGAAAGGAGGCACTACCTTTGTCTTCTAGACAATGGATCTTATCATCTTCTTCAAACTGCTCTTCTTCCATGACTACATTCTAGAAATGGGTCTTCACCTTTTGGTCTTCATTGGCATCTTTGCTTCTTTGCAGAATCTACAACTGCTCATTAGCTCTTCTATATGGATTTGGGTTTCTAGGAGCAAAGGTATTAGGAACTCTTCCTTTCCGAGGATGCTGCTCAACCTTTAATTTGGCGATTTTAGAGGCTAATGACTCTATCATCTTGGTTATTTTATCTATCTTGGGATATGAAGATGATGAAGATTCGCCCCTCTGTCTCCTTTTATCAACATTCCCCTTGAGATTGTTTGTGGCCATAATGTTTGATTCTAATTCCAAGGTTACATCCTGCATATCAACTAAGGTAGCACATCGTCTCTCCTTCAATAGTAGACAGAAGTCAGAATCAAAGGCACTTGCATAGGTGAGTTTAGCAGAGGTAGTGGTGGGTTTTACTTTAGCTGGTATCTTGTTGTACATGCGATTAAACCTCTTATAAAAATCAAACAACAACTCACCATTTTCCCTCTTTAAGTTCCCAAACTCAGTGTGGTAGTAGAGTAGATCCTTCTTATCGCCCCAATGCTTTAGGAACGCATCATCTAAAGCATCAATATTTGCTATAGACCTTGGGGTCAGTTCTTTGAACCATTTTCTAGCCTCTCCATCTAGACTTTGAACAAATACTCTCATCCATACATCATCTTCACTAATGTCTAGTTATCAGCATAGCTATAGAATGATTCAAGATGTTCCTCAGCTATAACACCTTCAGCCCCAGTGAACTTAGGCATATACTTATGATATTCTCCAGTAGGCATGGCATTCAAAGGAGTGGGCAGTACTATAGGTCCACACCTAGCAGCTATGATTCTTTCCATTTTGGTAGGTGTTGCCATAGCTGTGGTGGCTATAAGGGTATTGGAAGTCTGAATGACAGAGGGTTGAGGAGTGACTGGTAGGACTAAAGGAGTATGATGGATAGGAGGAGAGGCTTCCTTTAGGCTTACAATGAAAGAAGAACCTAAAGAATAAGTAGCTCTATGAATCTCTGAGATTTTTTCTTCACTACTAGTATTAGATGCTATACTCTCAACATGTATTTGTTCTATTACATGATTTTCTTGAAGAGATATAGAATATTGTTTAGATCTACCTGAACCTAATGCTCCTTTCTGCAACGCCTTTCTTTCTTTGATGATTTATTCAGGGTCAGGTACTAGGTTAGCTTGTGGCTTCTATCAATTTCTCCAAGTCTGCCTCACAAACTGAGACAAAACTATGGAGTGGAGTCACCAAGAGGTTTTTCTTCCAGTAGAGTCGCTAGATAAATGAGTACAACCCAAATAATGTCTAGGCTTTGTCTATCATCAAAGCTGGATCTGTGTCATCCCCTAGGGAAGCTGAACTTTAGTCTCCTTTCCCCGGAAACGATGCCAATTATGTTATCACTCCAGGAAACTCTCCTAGGTTGTAGCTCGGAGATGCCTAGTAACATATA
Source organism: Pinus taeda (assembly GCA_000404065.3). Lineage (NCBI taxonomy): Eukaryota > Viridiplantae > Streptophyta > Pinopsida > Pinales > Pinaceae > Pinus > Pinus taeda. Next base: position 124,452 of record APFE030645603.1, read on the forward strand.
AATCTTCAATATCGTTCTCTGAACTATTGGAATGGATTGGGGTTTGGATCAAGTCAGATGACTATTTCAACTTTGTTTTCACTCAAGACATGCATGAACACCTTCAGTTTGACAAGGCTTTCGACCTCTAATGCTCAATAGTTTATAGATTCAATGAATATAGGGAGAATCCTGATTGTACTAGTAGATACATACATAAACACATATGAATGGCTAGCTACAAAAAGTAAATGAAGCTTGCAAATATAATTTATCAACGCAAAGATAAGATGACAATTATCTGGCATTAGACATAGAAGAAAACATAAATAACCTATTCAAGTGCAAGCTTAGAATAGAGGAGAAGATGGCGATTGAACATGTAACAAAAAAAGAGGCTTGTATTACTGGAATGAAGATGAGATGCTGGAATGAACAGAGTATCCACAGTCTCCAAAAGTTGAACCTTTATTCCTTCGAACTTTAAGCCATTTATAGGCTTTTTACAATACTCTTGAACTCTCTGAGGCTCGAGATGTCATAATTTATCCCCTCTGTCTTCTAACTGCTTGATGCTATAACTAGAAAAACATGAGCTTAGAGAGCTCTGTTTCTAACAAACAATGTAATCAAATTCTGGTAATTTCGTCACGCTGTTAGGTGGTTCACTCAAGCTAGCGATGTTCCATGATCATTTTTGTTGGTTCGGTTGCATCATGCTATTGTTTTTTCCCTTTTTGGCCATGCATTATATTATTTTAGTTCACTGTCCGACTCTCAAAAACATTGACAAAGCCAACAAATTTCCTCCCCAGGTGATTGGTGAGAAGTGAGGTATGGGGGCCGTTGGATGGTGTGGATCGATGGTCAGGATGTTGGTCAGGCGGCGGAGATTGATCTGATCGAAGATCGGAGAATGGACAGTGCAACGGAAAGGAGATGAACCAAGAGCAGACCCGCCGATATTTATGAGCACGGCTGTATAATTTTTAAAGTCTGGCTTATGGTTTAGTTGTGGGTTTTCCCGTGTTTTCCTTTGTATTGCGATAATTGTATAGTCTTGGGTTTTTAAAGGCTTATGGACAAAGTGAAGCAAGAGGAAACAAGGACCATCGGAGCTAAAATAGGGGACATTTACATTAAAATAGTAGCACTGCACCTCAGGGCTAATAGGTTCAAGTGGTCTGCGGTTTGACCCTATGCGCACTTACCCGTACCTCGCAGCCTGAGATGCTGCCTTTGTGCAACCCTTCTCGGGGCTCAGACGCTATTATCACCCAATGTCTTACTAGTATTCCACGGTTAGTTGATGAAATTAGCTTATTTACATGTGTAAAGTATACTTAGCAATAATAATCCATTCATACAAGTGCACACAGTAAATAAATAGTATAATTGCAATTCATATCCAATAGATAATAACCTAAGAAAAGATACACGAAATTAAGATAAAACTTCTCTTTATTATTATCTTCCTTCGGTTACAGACTCGACTTCGCCCTATGCACTCAGCTGTAGGGGTTCGCCCACTCAGTTGCGGACTCTTCTAGGCATTTGCGCACTCAGCTACAAAGCCTTCTCCTACTTTATGACCCAGAACACACTTAGACTCTTGCTCTTTCCTTCTACTTCCTATGTCATAGTTTCTTTGTCCCCTTTTTCACAACTTAGAGCCTCGCTCTATTTATATAATCCCATGGTCTGCAGACCATGGGTAGGCCGACATTACATTCAAAACTAGGGTGGACAACCCTATGACTCTGTTGTGACCATCAACAACCCCCCTTTTTGTTAGTGTTAGCAATAACATTAATAAATGGGGACCCTTCTAAAAAATCAAAACTTAGCACTTAAGATTGCCTTTTTGTTTTTAATAAAACATGATATCAAAGAAAACCTCCCAACAATATGAATTCCTACCTTTTCATTCTTTATGCACATAAAAACATTATAAATGTTAAGCCTCCTTATGAAAAGCGCTACGCAACCACAAAAGCTAGGAAAACCCTTGTAAGCGGAAAGTCTTGAGTACTAAGAAAAACTTTAACAAACCTATTCTTTTAATGGTAAACATCACATCGCAAAAAGGGTAACGATGGGAATCCTTTACAAAGAAACTCTTCGAAATGAAAAAAAGTGAGAATGCGAGATCGCGAGCCTTACAAACTCATCCCATATCTCAGATTCCATTGACCGTAGCACCACTTAATACAAAACACCCAAATATTGCGAAATGTGATAAAGCTTCTCGTAAATCGCATCTTGCAACTGCAAGATGAAACAAATGGTTGTTAAAGATAATAGGTTTTGCAATATCATGATTTGCGATATTGCGAAGCAAATCGCAAAATCACTTTATCGCAAATATAAGGGCTCATAGTTCAATGACAATACTTTTCGTCGTTCGATGCAAGAGTTATGAGCAATAAATTTCAGCTTAATGGTCCATTGATGGTATTTATTAAAAACAAATCAGATCAGGTTTAAAGGACCATCTCACGTAAGTTGATATCTTTGATATGATTTTTAAAAATTAAAAGCTTTCTGTCACCTTATTGTTTTTCATTATTCACCATCATCCTTATTGTATCTTTGTTTTCTGCTTATTATTTTCAGGATTAGTACGTAGAGTAGTACGCAAAACAACACACAAAACGTAATGGGAAAGAAAGGAAAAGCTCCCGCATCTGAAAAATCAGAGATGACTTTTGTTATTTATAGACACCACTTGTACCAAGGAAGTAGGGATATCTACTTGGGAAGGCATGTACCAACTGTTAGAAGAAGAAAACCTGAGAGTTATGGAGGTTACAGTTATGGCAGATGGATGTGGGTCATCTGAAGCATCACTAATAGAGCTTGCATGCTCATTTTTTCACCGTGTTGTTGCCAGGTTGAAGATACTCCCTTACATGGATATGGTAAAATGAATCATAGACCATGCTGATATATTCGACAGGGAATTCAAGACATAGAACCAGAAGGTCATGGGGTCATTTACCCCAAGTAATTTGAGGCGTATGTATCACCTACCAGAACCTCAGGTCAGTTATAACAAACAGTTTGTGGAAAAATTTTCCAAAGAGAATGATGATTTGGTAAACTGCACAAAGAGCTGGTCCATGAATGAGGAACCATTAAAGAAGGATAAAAATGGTATGTATGCCACTGGCTCCCTCACTTCTCCCTATTGTTTTGCTGCTACAATGTTTTGTAGACTATTTGGGAAGCCAGATATTAATAAGTTTTCATCAGAATGGTTGCCTTTATTGGATGTGGCCACCAATGCCACCATAATGGATTGGGCCCAAATTTTATCAGATAATTTAGATTCACCTATTTTAAATTATCGAACTAAAAGAAGTTTTGCTCAGAGGTTTTACCCTCCCTTCTTTTTAGCTGCCTATGTCATGGATGCTATTTGTTTCGCCTCTGATTTTCCCATCATGTGGTGGAAATATATAGTACAGAACCCTCTACCTATTCAAGTCTACCACAAAGAATTGTGGGAATTCAATTTTGTCCCACATTTCTATAAGATTTGTCATGGAGTGATGCTTCCTATTCATAAAATGCTATATAATAAAGACGCCCCAAGATTCTCCCCAGATGCTGAAATTGACATTCTCCCTATGGGAAGGTGGTTTGGGGAGGAGTTATTCACATACATTAGGGCATTTGGGAGCATTTCCTTGCCTCATGTGCTTCCTTTGTATGTCCTCGACAAACCTATGGTCCAAGAGATAGCTTATTAGACCTGTGGTGTTGGGGGAATGAGCAGAGAACTCAAGAATTCTAAGAAGGCCATCTGGACTCAATTCCCTGTGGTCTGTGGGGCCTTTGCATTTTATTTGGTTCATGCTTTTAAAGAGGTTGATAATATGCTAAGTCTATAGCTACCAAAGTTGCGAAGGAGGCCATATGATCCCTTGGATACTATCAAGAATTTTACAATGATGGTCAAAATAAAAGTGTTTACTAAAGATGATATCTTCGACGATGTCTTTCAGTAGAAGAGCACTCTCAGAGAGATTCTACATATGACGTAACTTCAGTTTGACCAAGGAAATTTTCAAGAGTTTAACCATTACAGAGAACAGAGGTTTTCAATTGTCCCATTAGATAAATTGCGAATTGAACCAACAAGGGAGCCCATTCCCAGTATTAGCATAGGTGGAAGTTCAGGAGAAGAGAAGTATAAATCAAAGTCCGAAAAGGAATCAATGGAAAAATCTGATAAGCAGTCAAAGAGTGAACACAACAGAAGTGAAAGGTCAATCAAAGATACAACTCAGTCCACAGAGAAGCCTGATCAGTAGGTTTTGTCCCAGAAACAGGTTGAGACTCCTGCTCCCTTCGCAAAGCCAACAAAGCCAATTATAGCAGATCTAGAAAAGGAGTGGGAGAATTTTAATGAGTTAATAAACACAGAGGAACATAGTGCAGAGCCACTGATAAACCTAGGGGAGATAGCCACAAAGAGGATAATAGAACAACTTATTAATACTCAAGAGACAAAGCATATTCCTGTTGCTTTGTCGTTTGAAATTGCACTAAAAATAGAGGAGATTCCTCCTCTAGATGTATTTTATATCCCACAATATAAGGATTTTGTCAAGAGACAAAGAAAGAAATGAAAAATGGATACTGTACTCTCTCCAGAGGCTGAACCTTTGGATGTCCTTTGGCAAGACCCAACCACTGATCCAATAGAAAACCTAACTAGGCTCTCTCAGATTATAGGGGAATATGCTTCTACACCCATTGATAAAGCATCAGAAGTTCAAACGGTACTAAAAGAAAAGGATGATAAGATACTATTTTTCGAACAATAGCTATAGTAAGCCAGCATTAGTCAAGAAGTAGAAATACAATTGGTAAAGCTCCAACAGGACTTCCAGCAGATGCAATTGAATTATAAAAGTAGTCTCGCCAATAAAGAACAACAGTTACAGGCCATAATAGAACTGCATAAGGACAACACTAAAATTGAAGAATTCGTCATAGAAGCCCTTGCCCTCAATGACCAACTCTTACAACAGGAAGAAAAACTCTGCCAAAGAATCTCGCAATGGAATTCCCATTGCCAAAAAAGCGATAACATTACAAATCAAGTTGTAAATTTACGACTTGATTATGATTTAGTTGTTAAGAAAGTTTTTGACTTTTTGAATTGGAAGAAGTCAGAGGAAGGAAAAAGAGCAGAATTTCCAAGGACTGATGAATCCCACAAAGAAATTCTATTTGTGAAATGGGATGCACAACTCAAGGAAGCAGAGAAAACAATGGAAGAGGCAGCAACAACAAAAAGCAATGCCATTGACTGCATCAACAAAAATTTGCATCAAGAAAATTTAATATCAGAGACCACTCCATGATTCCTCCCAAAGGCACAACAACTACAAACAAGGTGAAGCAAATGACAGAGGAAAAGGCAGAGTCAATTAAACAGATAAGCAAGTCAAACTGGGATGCTTAATGGTAGTTCCTGGTAAAACCACATACCCAGTGGATGACTCTGAAGTGCCCCATAACCTCCGCCGAGAAGATAGCGTGAGCGCTCGCTGATTTTGTATTCTCAGGTCAATTGAAAGTTGAAGTCGGCCAACCGATGCTCTTGAAGCCCATGCTGGACATTTGAAACTTAAAAGAACAGATGCATGATTTAACATATATACAGTTAGTTTGATTTTAGTTCATTTTTGCTTAAAATGAGGATGGCCGTTTTGAACCTCCTCATCTATTTTTGTAATAACTAATTTTAGATTTTAATTAGTAGTATTTTAACCCCTCTCATGCATTTAGAGAGGGGTCCAGAATTTTATAAAAAAAAATTCTTCAGAACGTGCAGTTTGCCCCCCACTGAGGAGGTTTTGATAAATGAATGGAACGATTTATTTATATCTAAGTTTGATGCCTACTACTGAAATGACTTTTGTACTCTTAGTGGATATTGAATTATTTGAAGATAAATCTATATTGTTGAAGCTCATGAGCAGAACCTATTAACAATGGACTTTTATCTCCTAATACTTTTTGGTTATGTGCCAAGTGATATATTATTTTTAGTTATTTATATATGAAAGCTTGAATGTTTAGTTTTCATTATTGCACTTTTGTACAGTGATAAATATTATTTTTATACTGAGTGTATGAATGAATTATTATGCGATGTGTTTATCATCATTGTTTCGACTGATTTCTTATACGAAACAATCATTTTAATGGATTCCTTTCTCGTAGTGATTGAATGATCTTTATTACCAATTGCTGTTGGAAATTATTTTAGATCGCATAAGTAAAGCGTTACTCCTGGGATAATTTAGATTTAGATGTTTTTCTTCATTAGAATAAAATTGCATACGTTAATTAATAGATAGATTAGATTTAGAATAAAGCATTCACCCCATAAACCCGAAACAAGAAAAACATCATCCCATTAGTGTACCATCATAAACAGATTGGGAAACTGGTCCCATTAGCCCCAATCGGAGCCACTATTCTAAATGGAAAATGAGCTGCTTTCAAGGTCTAGACCGGGTGGTTATCCCCCTTATTATAGACCCGATTCTCGAGCCTTCAACATATTTGGTGGTAGAAGGAGGGCCTGAACTATGAATGGTGAGAAAATTTAAATCCATAACCCATTCTGAGAGTAAATTGCCCTCAACATCTCCCTCGACTTCTCCATTGCATTCCGAATCTCCAAATTCTAAGCGAGAAGTTGAGAAAACAACAACACTACTAAAAACTTGAACATTTAAGATAAATCCACTCTTGAACCTCCTGAAGTTCAATCTTTAATTCATAAAATTCAACGATTTTCCATATCACCACAGAAATATGAGTTATCACAACGCAGTGTGACTTCGCAATACATTCATTCCCATCCTCTTACCAGATTACAGAGTGAAAAGCTTGGTATTGAACCAACATAATTCCCTCTACCTAAAAGGAAAAGAGAAAGGAAGACACCTAAAGGGTCTGATAGTGAGACTCTTTCATCATCATTATCCATTTCATCTAATCCATTGCAAAGTAAACCATCCACTCCCCAACTCCATATTGTTGTTCAAAAAGGTACTGGAACTTCAACATCATCTTCCCAACCACTTGTAACTTCATCTGCGCTTTCCTCTGTTAGTATCTCAACGATGGCAGGAAATCCTCCACCAAGGCCATGGGATAATCTAGGGGCAGTCGCAATGCCTGCACTCTTGAGTCAATTTCCAGCTCATCTTCAGAAATGACTGCCTAAGTTTAACCCAGATGCAGGTGTACTAGCACAAGAAAACATAAACAACTTTATGTTGTCAATAAATTTAAATGGATTTACTGAAGAAGACGTTGTTGTTAGGCTTTTCTTGTATACCTTACAAGGAGCCGTTGGGTCCTGGTATTTTTCATGACCCATTACTAGTTGGAATATTTTCCAAGAACAGTTCTTGACAAAATTCGGTGATGATAGGTCTACAACGACATTAATCAATGACCTCTCAAATCTTAAAACTGAATCAAGAGAACCTATCAAAGATTTCAACTCGCAATTTAATAAACTCTTAAATAATATCCCTACCACATCCAAGCCTAGTGAAGAATTTCGAAGTGAATGGTACATATCTGCCTTACCTTCCAACATAACAATCTTTGTAGATAGGGCTGCCAAGCCAACTTTGGCCGAAAAAATGAAAGAAGCGATAACAGTGGAAAAACGTATCTTAGCTTTAGAAAAGAAAAACGTTGTAGATGAAAGAAAATCCAAAAAGGCTGCTTTTAGAGATGACCCTAAGAAAAGACAATCAAAGGACCCATTTGACTTGGAAGGGTTACAGAAAGTTTTGAAAACCATGTCTAACGAAATGGTTGATATTAAAAAACAAGTGGTAGAGACCTCTTCCAAGAAACCTTATAAGCCTTTCAGGAGGAATCCTTCAACCGATCCAAATCCTCCCAATGCTATAACAAATGTAGAATCAAAAGGAGAAGAAGATGTTTCGAATGAGGAACATACTAATGATGATGAGGTTGTAGAACTACAGGGAATGTGGGACTTCATTCTTCCAGATGAAGAAGATCAAGATGCATTACCAGTTATTACCAGAAGTAGAAATCAACTCGATCCTTCACAATCCAATTCTAAATAGAAAAACCCAAGCCCAGCTTCCAAAGATAAATTTGTAGGTAAGAAATCATCACCAAAGGAAACTCAGACAAACCTAGTCCAATCTGATTCATCAACTCCATCTAAAACACTTATCATTTCCAATGAAATGGAGTACAATATTGTTGAAGACATGAAGAAGACTAGGGCCAACATTACTTTTCATGAGCTAAGTAAATTCAAACATCAACAGAGACTACTTTTGAAAGAGCTGCATGCAGTACCTGTTGCACGTCTTCCTGTCATTGTAATCTCACAAGCTACTCATGAAATGGGGAGAACTCCAACTAGTATGTCAAATAAAGTTGACCCAAATGACATTGCTTTAATTGGAGGAAGGTCAAAATCCCATACTCCTCCATTCCTCCTTACCTTTGAAATTTTCAACAAAAATTTGCATAGCTATTTGGTAGACTCTGGTGCTTCATCTAATATTTTTCCCAAGATAGTTTGTGCAAAGTTTAAATGTCCAACCTCAAAAGTTTGCAGTGCACATAGTGCAGCTCGATCGGTCTCAAGTTGAAGTTATTGGGGAACTCAATCAAGTTATCATAAGGCTTTCATTGAATCCAAAGGTATGTCAAGTCATTGATATCCTCGTTGCAGACATTCCTGAATTTTATGGATTAATTCTTAGTAGGGATTGGTCTGAAAAGCGTCATGGTTATTTTGCAACCGACTGGTCACACATATGGCTCCCTTACAATGGTAAACCAAATCAGATAAAGGTTGAGCGAGAAAGACACCAAAAGTACATAGCAACAGAGTTAGAAGGAGAAAATGAACCTATAGCATACAACAATAATATAATTCGAAACTATTTTGTTGACTCGTTCTTAGGGAATTTCAATGTTCATACTTCACCTTTCTTAGAAAATTAGTTTTGTTTCAGATTGAATTTTTTTCTCAAATGGACACTTCTAAATGCATTAATTTTGTAGATAGACTTGTAAATAAATATTTGTTTTGGAAATTATTTTTCAATGGTTCTAAGTCTAATGATGGAGCAGGAGCAGGTTTTATATTAATTAGTCTAGAAGGAGAGAAAACCATGCTAACTTGTAGACTCGAGTTCGATTGCACAAATAATACTGTAGAATATGAAGCTCTAGTTCAAGGGTTATACAAGGCGATCGGACTTGACATCAAGTATCTACAAGTCTTTGGTGATTCTGAGATTGTTATTAAGCAGGTACAAAATACTATACATTGTCTATCAGGTCACTTAAATCATTATCAATCATTAGTACAAGACCTGAATGCACACTTTATAGCATTTAATATTTCATCCACTCTCAGACTCCAAAATGATAGTGCTGACCTCCTGGCTAATGTAGCTTCCAAGCTCATTCCCTCATAATACTATAGTCCAGAATGATTCTCAATCTAATTGATCTTTAGTCCCTCCATCCTGGATAAAGTTACCAACTGGAGAGTTTTTAACGATGACCCTGATATTGTAAGTTTTTTGACTTCAGAAGGCTCTTACAATAATCAGATAATTGATGAAGACCAACATGACAAGCAGTTACAACAAGGAAGCACCAATAATGCTATACCCAAATCTGTAGTCAAGTTGGAATATATTTATGATTTAAAGGATAGATTCAAAAGGTCCACCAATTCAAAACTTCAGAGTTCAACTTTGAGATATGAATTAGTGAATCTAGGAACTGATATAAAGCTGCAAAATATCAACTTAGGTCTTGGTCTAACTCTAGAGGAAAAATCAACCTTCATTCGACTTTTGAAGCAGTATAAAAATGTCTTTGCCTGGAATTATGATGACCTCAAAACTTACGATACTTCAATCATTCAACATACAATTCCGATGATCTCTGATGAGAAACCAGTGTAGTAGAAGCTGAGAAAAAGCCATGCTAGTCTGGAGAGCCAGATTAAGTTTGAGTTGAATAAATTATTGAAAGCTAAGATTTGCTTTCCTATTCGATATTCTATATGGGTTTCCAACTTGGTACCAGTCAGAAAGAAAAATGGAGACATCCAGATTTGTATTGACTTTCGAAATCTCAGTAAAGCCTTCCAAAAGGACAATTTTCCATTACCACCTATGGAAAAGATATTACAATCAGTTGCAAGGTTTAAATTGATGTCCTTTTTAGATGGCTTTTTAGGATATAACCAAATTTTAGTCCATCTAGATGATCAGTTGAAGACGAAATTCAGAACCAAATGGGGCATGTATGCATATCAAAAGATGCCATTTGGACTGATTAATGCTGGCACCGCATTTCAAAGGGCGATGGATATTTCATTTAAAGGATTAGTGAATAAGTTAGTGGTGATTTACTTAGATGACATAACAATGTATTCTAAAAAATTTAGTAATCACCTCAGAGATTTAAAGTAGATCTTTACATTGTCAAAAGTATGGGATCTCACTTAATCCAAAAAAGTCCTTTTTTGCATTAAGTGAAGGAAAGCTTCTCGGATTCATAGTGTCTAAATCTGGAATCCATATTGATCCAGATAGGATTAAGGAGATTTCTGATATATCCTTACCCCATAACAAGAAAGCAATGCAATCCTTCCTTGGTCAAATCAATTTTGTTAGAATATTTGTCCCCGACTTCTCAAGAATTGTGTTACTTCTCCAAGCAATGATCAAGAAAAACTCTCTCTTCAAATGGGGTTAGGCAAAACATGAAGCGTTCAACTTGATTAAACAAGCAATTATAAATGCCACATCTCTAGAGACTCCAAATTTTTCTGATCCTTTCATTCTGTATACATTTTCCTCTAAATAATCGTATGCTGCAACACTCACGCAAGCTAATCAAGATAAAGGAGAAGCCCGAATTGCCTTTTTTCAGTTCAAACTTGCAAGGGGATGAACTAAATTACTCCGACGTTGAGAAACAGGCTTATGCTATTTTCAAATCGATCAAATACTTTAGAGCCTTTCTTCCCAAGACCCATACAAAAATAAGAGTTCCATTTCCAGCGGTAAGAAATCGTTTTGTACAGAAATACGTGGGTGAAAAGAGAGTAAATTGGGTCACAACCCTGCAAGAATATGACGCTGAAATCAAGCCAACAAATATTGTAAAAGGTCAATTTTTTTGCAGGATATTGGCCAGAGCATCGCATATATCAGAAATACAGTCCTCTGATCGCAAGGTACAAATGTATGAGGTAATCCTAAATGATATTGAATCAAGATATGATATCATGTTTTACCTAAAGAATGTATATGCTCCTTCACATTTGAATCATACAAAGAAAAGAGCACTGAGATTAAAAGCTAAACAATATCAAATTGTAAATGATGTACTCTTTAGAATGAATTATGATTATGTTCTTCTTAGATGCCTTGAGAAATCTGAAGCTGAAAAAGTATTGCAGGAACTTCATGATGGACCAGCAGGTGGACATTACGCAGGAGATGTGACAACACACAAAATATTGCGCACAGGCTACTAATGGCCAACATTATTTAAGGATGCACATAGTTATGTAAGAAGATGTCAGATTTGTCAAACCCCTACTGGAAGACAAAAGAAACCATCATTGCCATTACATTTGGTCAACATTGATCAACCATTTGAGCAATGGGGATTAGATATAATAGGTGAGATCATTCCTAACTCTTCTAAACATCATAAGTATATCGTTATAGCTACTGATTACTTTACTAAATGGGTAGAAGTAGTTCCTCTCAAGACAACCAACTCTAAAAATATCATCGATTTTATAGATCAATTGATAATTACCAGGTTTGGCTTACCTTTTGCTCTAATGTTTGATAATGCATCATTTTTTTTTGGTAATGCTATGACTGAATTTTCACTCAAAAGAGGTTTTAAACTTAAGTATTCTGCGAATTATTACCCACAAGGGAATGGGTTTGCCGAATCAACAAATAAAAACTTGATCAGAATCATTAAATAGACTATTAATCAAAGTCATATAAATTGGTACAAATCTTCATGTATGCACTTTGGGCAGATCGAATAACTCAAAAAACTTCTATTGGCACTTCTCCCTTTAATTTAGTTTATGGGAAAGAAGTGGTTCTCCCAACACACCTAGCTATTCCTTCTTTAGCCTTAGTTTAGTTCATCGAAGAAACACCTTCCTCATCCTTTCAACTAAGACAATTGCAGATTCTTAAGCTAGAAGAGGAATGAGAACAGGCCAAAATTACCCATGCACATCAATAAGCATTAGCAAAGGCTTCTTTTGATTCAAACTTGGTATCTAGAAAAGATTTTCAAATTGGAGATTTAGTATTGAAATGGGATAAAGCCCATGAAGAGAAAGGCAAGCATTTTAAATTCCAATGAATGTGGCTCGAACCATTCCAAATTGTCAAAATGATAGGTCCATCTACTTTCATGTTACAAGACTTAGTAGGGAAAAGAGAGTCTTTACCTGTTAATGGGGAAGATTCTTAAAAAATACTTTCCATAGAAGATGACCTCTTCTATTTTTGTAAATTATTATTTTTTAGTTTATTTTTCTTTTTGATAATAAAAAAAGTTGAAAATGTTTACCTTTTGGTTTCCACGAAAAATATTAGTGTCTCTTGCCAATTTTGTTTTTTCGCTTCTATAAATGGAAGTGGTCAGGGAAAATAATCTTTATTTTTTGAAAAATACAGTCAAGTGCTATAATTCTGAAGGTTTTACTTGTTATTTTGTTTCAAATTTATGAGTTTTGATTGAAAACAACCTTTAGCAGGAGTTTGCTTCATATTAGTCGAAAGAATCAATAACAAGAAAAAGATTATCTATAGAACAACTACTTTTAAAACTCTACAATTGTCATCCAGAAGAACTCTTAAGAAGCCAATGACTTCCTCCCCACTTCAGGAAATTGCAAGTTTCAAAGAATAATCCAGTTAGGCACTATAAACTTAAAGAATAAGAGGTCTCATAAAGAGTCAGCTTATCATGATCATAAAGATTATAACTAACTGACATTGCCAAACTGCATGCCAAAATAGGGTAATGGTTTGAGATTGGTTCAATCAAAAGACAAGGGGTCTCATCACGAGCCAACCTATTTAGTTAAGTTATAAATCAAGTAAATGTCACTGTTAAATTTGGCCACCAAACCAGGACATTGTTCTTTAAGAATTAAAAGAAAAGAAAAAGCAATAAGTGTAGATGAGGATTTATCTTTGAAAATTGCATACTTCTTAAGTAGGATACTAGATCATTGCTGGGTAACAAGTAACCCTATCGAGGCTATGAATGCCTGCTATCACCAGAGGCTCTACCTATGACAAATGAGTACACCTAAAAACTGATCTACGAAGATGTCTTTGTTTTTATCTTTATAAACCAAGTAATGACTGATGTAAGTACAATGACTAGCTTTGGGAAGAAGATAATCAGAATTAGGATAGACAGAACAAAATATTGTTTTTAGTAAATAGCACTATTTACCTTATATTTCTACAATAAAGTTTTATTCTCCAAAACCATTTCTATTTTAGAAGTTTTAGAAAATTCAAAAAACTATCAGAGATAACTGGTTCTTTCAAGTGAATCGCCAATTGTTGTAACCATCAACAACCCTCATTTTTATTAGTGTTAGCAATAACATTAATAAATGGGGATCTTTTAAAAAAAATCAAAACTTAGCACTTAAGATTGCCTTTTTGTTTTTAATAAAACATGATATCAAAGCAAACCTCCCAACAATATGACTTCCTACCTTTTCGTGCTTCATGCGCATAAAAACATTATAAATGTTAAGCCTCCTTATGAAAAGCGCTATACAACCACAAAAGCTAGGAAAACCCTTGTAAGCAGAAAGTATTGAGTACTAAGCAAAACTTTAATAAACCTGTTCTTTTAATGATAACCATCACATCACAAAAAGGGTAACTATGGGCATCTTTTACAAAGAAACTCTTCGAAACGTGAGAATGTGAGAATGCGAGATTGCGAGGCTTACAAACTCATTGATCCGGACTTAAACAAGAATGCAACAAATTAAAGAGATAACCATAAACACATATATGTAGTGGAAATAATACTTCATTTCATTAATGTAAAATACTAAAATATTCTTACAAGCAGTAATGGAAATAAACTAGCTAGGGCGATGGTAGCTTATCTTTGAGAAGAGATGTGGTGGCTACATGCCTCTGAACTGTGTTACAATGAGGCTTGAAGGCCTATTTATTGTTGAGAAACAATGGAAAACCCTTAACATTTCAAAACCTAACCCTAGAAGATGAAACACCAAACTGTGGGCCCCTTTTGGGTAAATTGGTACATCAACTTCCCGGGGTCGTAACTTTGGCATACGATCTTCATTTGATGCGTACAATAGCTCTTTAGAAAGATCTATCCGAGCACTACCACTTTGGGAAGGGAAAAATTGGTCCATGGACCCATGTTGCCCCCAAATTTCCCAAACAATGTCGTTTAGGGCCTCAAAATGGCTCTGGAAGTTCAGGACCCAAAAAACTGCTAAAAATATTAAGTTGTGCTATAATTAAGGAAACTGAAAATGCTAAGAGAAACAATGGTGGGGATCCAAGTGGACTTGGTAGGTGGCCACCAATATCCACCTGGATCATTCCTCCCCCCTTAGGAAGCAATGGTCCCCATTGCGTTGAGTTCCTTCATGAGATGAGGAAACTTTTGCTGAACTTGGTCCCTAGTGAGCCACTTGCCTTGGTGAAGGAGCTGGACTGCTTTGACAACTCGATACAGTTGGATATTCTATTGGTGAGTGTTCTTGATCTCTGTTTCCATGATCCGATCAGTTGCATCTTGTTCCATGCAATATGGGTTTAATTCTGTTGGTGTGAGCTGTTCTGCAATGTCGGATGTGTCTAGCAATGGTGGAAAGTATGGCCGAAGGTGGTCCACATTTAACACTGGGTGCAGGCCAAGGAATGGGGGAATGCTGAGCTCAAATGCATTGTCTCCCATAGCATTAGTAATGGTGTAAGGACCATAGCGGATTGGTCTTAGTTTTCGATAGGCTCCAGTAAGGCGTTCCTTTTACAAATGCAACCAGACTTTGTCACCCACTTGAAACTTGTGTGGCACCCGATGTTGATTATGTCATTGCTTGTACTTGGCATTTGATTTCTCCAAAATGTCATGGACCTGCTGGCGAATATGTTGCATGTGCTTAATGAATCTGGTTGCCTTGTCTATTTCGGACTGGACATGAGCCGAATCTGTGTGAGTAGCTGCAAGTGGCATGGCCACATCAATGGGGCATAGTGGCTGGAAGCCCAAGCCCACCTAAAAAGGGCTGTGGCCAGTCAAGCTGTGAAGAGATTGGTTGTAGCTATGCTGAACATAGGGGAGGCTCTCGTCCCATGTGCATGGATGCTTTGAGTTGTACACATGCAAAATGTGTAAAATCATCCTGTTGACAACCTCTGTCTGGCCATTAGTTTGGGGATGGAAGGCTATGGACTTAGTGAGTTTGGTGTCCAACAATGACCAGAGACTGGACCAAAATGTACTGAGGAACTGACTGTCTTGATCTGAGATGATAGACTGTGGGATTCCAAAGTGCACCCACACTCGTTCAAAGAAGAGTTTAGCTGTGGCTTATGCTGTGATATTCTTCTTGCAAGCCACCATAATGGCCATCTTCGAGAACCTATCGACGACCACAAAGCACAGTCATTTCCATGCTTAATGGAAGGAAGGCCTGACATGTAATCCATGGAGATGGATTCCCAATGTCGACTAGGGGTAGGAAACAAGGTATAGAGTCCTTGCTTCTTGATGGTCGGTTTGGCAATGGCACATGCAGTACATGATTTGATGTACTTCTCGACATCCTGTCGAAGATTCGGCCAAAAGAAATACTTTTGTAGTATTGCCACCATTTTTTCAACCCCAAAATGCCTAGTAGCCTGACTGTAGTGTGCTTCCCAAATAATCTTGGCACGCTCACTTGAAGGAACACAAAGGTGACCTAGGTGGCATAACAGGGCATCCTGGAGGTGAAAATCTGGAACATGCCAACCCTCCAAGAGTGTCTGGTATGCGTGGCCGAATTTTGGGTCACTTTTGTAGAGAAGTGGCCAATTAGAAGTCTCGTGCCCACAATAGTTGAGCATTGTGGTTAATGCCATGATCAGTGGTCGATTGAGGAAATTTGCAACATTATTGGTGCTGCCCTTCTTATACTTGATATTCAAATGGAACTGTTGCAGGTATGTAGACCACTTTTGATGGTGATCATTCTGTAATTTTCCTTGGGCCTGTATGAACTGCAGGGGTCGATGGTCTATGTGGATGACTGTTTCCTTCCCCAAAATGTAATGCTTCCATTGTCAGCAGGCTTGCACAATGGAATACATATCTTTATCATAAGTGGAATACTTTTGGACTGTGTCTGAAAGTGTTTCACTGTGATATGCCTCTAGATGCCCATGTTGAGTAAGGGCTGACCCAATAGCATAGTCAGAGGCATCTGTCTCGACTTCAAATGGTTGTTGTAAATCTGGTAATGTGAGCACTGGTGCCATGCAGAGGCGATCTTTCAACTCTATGAATGCCTTCTATTGAGATTTAGATCAAAAGAATTTTGCTTTCGCTCCTTCCTTGATGACTTGACTCAAGGGCCAAGTGATATGAGAAAACCCCAACACAAACCTCCGGTAGAAGTTAGCAAGACCTAGAAAGTTGCTGAGCTCTATCAGAGTGGTCGGAGATGGCCAATCTCAAATGACCTGGATCTTGGCTAGATCCACATCCACCCCCTATTCATCAATAATTTATCCTAGATACTGAAGCTGGGTCATGCCAAAAGTGCATTTCTCCAAATTAGCATACAACTTGTGTTGTTGCAGTGTTTGGAGAAATTGTCGGATGTGGTGGAGGTGCTCTTCCCAACTCTGACTGAAGATCAGATTGTCATCCAAGTATACCACTACAAATGAGTTGGTGAATGGCCGCAAGATGTCATCCATTAGCCTCATGAAGGTTGCAGGAGCATTCGTCAATCTGAAAGGCATAACCAACCATTCGAAAAGGCCCTCCTTGGCTTTGAAGGTAGTCTTCCACACATTAGAGGGTTCGATTGGTACTTGGTGATATCCTGACATCAGAACGATCTTGCTGAAATATTTTCCCCCCTTTAGTGGGTCTAGGAGGTCATCAATCCACGGGATCGGGTACCTATTACAGACAGTGATCTTGTTCAACACCCAATAGTCAATACAGAGTCTCCAAGTCCCATCCTTCTTCTGTACCAACACGATCAGGCTCCCACAAGGTGGTGAACTGGGACAGATGTGACCTTTCTGTAGCATCTCCTGAATCTACCTCTTGATTTCATCATTCTTTAGAACGGAGTGCCAATAAATTGGTCCATTGGGTAGCGGTGCACCTGGGATCAGATCGATGGAGTGCTTGAACTGACAGTGCAGAGGAGCCCTTACAGGGGAGGTGAAGATGTCCTCGTACTCCTCCACGACCTTATCCATCTGTAGTTGTCATGCGGAGGGGCCCTGTTGTTGGCATTATGTTTCTGGTATGGTTATATGTTACAAATGTTGTACTTGATGGCAACACCCATGGCAAGGCTCTCAATATGATGAAAATTAAGAAGTACGCAGGAGAACAATTCAGAAGATGTGTACCCGCAGGAACGCTGTGCAGGGACCGCGTCTAGACACACAGTTTACCCATTCATGAGGTGCGTACCCCCAGTGCACACACTTCAAGGCAGTAAAGCGCGCACACGTGGGGTTCCTTATGTTTAACCCTTGGTATTTAGCCGACGATATTGGGCTATCATGGTTTTGGCCCGTGGTATTGTTTTATTTTATTATTATTATTGAGCCCCATGATCCTTGATTTGAGGAAGAGCTTGCCTATATAAAGCAAAGGAGATCATTTGGCTTAGTATGCTTTTGGTTTGAATATCTTAAGATCTGATCTATTGGGTTCTCGGTTTAAAAGCTTGATCTATAAAAGAGAAGTTGGAAGCGAATCTGTGAAGGGTGATCTCTCGAGCGCAAGTTCAGATCTGAGCATCTGACTGTATTTCAGCCCTAATCAGAGGTACGCAGAAGTGACGAAGGAGCAGTGCGTGGGTATGCAGAGGCGACAAGGAAGAAGTGCGTGTGTACGCAGAGGCAACGAAGGGTCAGTGCGTGGGCACACATAGGCGACAAGGAAGAAGTGCGTGGGTACGCAGAGAGACAGTGGTTCAGATGCGTGCCTACTGTGTCAGTACGCGACGCGATTGTTCTTTTGAGTGCGTGCCTGCTGCGTCAGTACACGGCGCGATTGCGTAGCAAAGCAGGCCAGAAGAAGGAGAACTGCGTATCTGTTTTAAGATCTTCTGTTGGCTGAATTTTTTCTGTTGATAAAGTGTTCTGGGTTCAGTTATGTTATTGTTGATCTGGTTATTTTAGCTGACTATAATTTATCTGTACTTGATGATCATTTGATGTATACGGATCCAGTTTGAAAATTTATGAAAAGTGGTCCTTGAAAAGAAGTAGGGGATTGTAGCTCCCTTCCAGGAGAGACTGGAAAACGAGAGAGAGTTGTAGCTCTTTGCAGGTTGCCGCCTGCGTACTGGTAAAGGACTGCACCAGTACAAGACCATTGTAAATGGAGTTTCTAAATTGAAAGAAGATAGAGACATATTGCAGCAGGTGGTTTTCACCCACATTGGGTTTCCACCTTATATCTGGTGTTCTTTGATGTGACTGTCTGTTTTTCCTTATTCATGCTCATTATTTTATGGTACTGATATGCAAAAATAATTCAAAGTATAAATAAAGAAGAATTGTTAAAAGGACTAGATAATACTGATTCACCCCCCCTCTCAGTATTATTTTCAACAATTGGTATCAGAGCAGGTCCTTCTAAAGAAGCTTGATCGCTTGAAGGAAGATCTTTCATCATGAGCAACTACGAGAGGAAAGCATCTATCAGGCCACCGGTTTTTGATGGGACAAACTTCAATTATTGGAAGGTAAGAGTTACTGCCTATCTTCAATCTCTTGGTACAGAAGTTTGGAACATCGTAGAGACAGGCTATGCTTTTCCTTCAACTACTCCTACAGATGCAGACAAGAAGAAGAAGTATGAAACAAATGCAAAAGCAGTGAGTACCCTATTAGGATGTATATCCCAATCGGAATTCATGAAGGTAATGCACTATAAATCCGCAAAAGAGATATGGGACAAAATTGTCACGAGCTATGAAGGAGATGAACAGGTAAAGCATGCCAAACTTAAAACTCTCAGGATTCAGTATGAGACTCTCAAGATGTATAATGATGAAAGTGTGGCTAACTATTTTCTTCGGGTAGATGAAGTTGTTAATTGTATGAAAAATTTGGGTGAAGAAATAAAAGAGGCTATTGTGGTTAAAAAGGTTCTAAGATCATTGTCCCCCAAGTTTGAATCTAAAGTATCTGCAATAGAAGAAAAAGAAAATCTACGAATTCTTACTATGTCTCAGCTACATGGAATTCTAACTGCTTATGAAATGAGAAAGGGAGGTCCATCAGATAGAAGAGAAGTTGCTTTTAAGGCATCAGGAAAAGGAGATTATTATGAAGGAAGCCACGTCCCAGAAGAAGAAGAAGAAGAAGAATCAAACTTTGTCAGAAATCTTCAAAGGGGTTCTAGAAGGTTCAGAGGTAAGTTGCCTTTTAAATGCTTTGCTTGTGGAAGAGTAGGTCATTATGCTGAAAAATGTCCTTATAAGGATAAAGGAAAGGAACCTGCTAGATGGAACAAGAAATAGGGTGCAAATAAGAAAAGCTACTACACTCATGAAGATAGTGATGGTCTATCAAATAGTGATGAAGATGAACGAGGTAATGAATATAAACTGTTAATGGCATTTGAAGATGATGATTATATGGATGCTATAGATGTGGATAACCTTTTTGAAGAAATTACTAGACTCAAGAGATGTATAGAAGAAAAGAATATGATCATTGATACTCTACAATTTCAAATTGATGAAAAGGAAAAACATTTTGAAAAGTTAGAAGGTGAAATTGTTGCTCTTAGAAAAGAAATTGAGAAAACAAAAGCTATTAATCTCAAGTTTGTCAAAGGATCTGAAACTTTGGATGAGATTATCAATGTACAACGTTCTCCTCTAAACAAAACAGGTTTGGACTATAATGGAGAAACTTCTCAAGCATCCACTTCAAAAAGTTATCTTGATGCAGCAAAAAGAAGTGAGCAAAAGCACAATGGAGACTATTAGGTAAAGCAGGGACAAATTACAAACAAAGGCTATCTGGGGCAATCTGTTTTAAGAGTGAACAAAAGCTACAACCAGCCACAGGTAAAATCTTCTCAATTTGGCTCAAGAATGAATAACAGTAGAGATTACAATCACTTGGCCGGTAGATTTGATAACCGCAGAAGTTTCTTCAAAGGACAATGTTTTTCTTGTCATAACTTTGGTCACAAAGCAGCTCAATGTGTTGCATATAAAACAATCATGACTAGAGAAGCTCAAAAACAAAGAAGTATGACCGGGATTACAGAAAGGACCTATAACAACTTTTCGGCTCTTGAAAATGAATTTGAATGTTCTATTTGCAATAACTTTGGTCATGAAGATTCTGAATGCAAGAGCAGGTTTCAGCAGAAAAAGGAACAAGCCTCAAGCACCAAAACATGGAGAATAAAGGAACCGCAAGCAGAAAGATGTGGGATAGCATTTTACGCAGAGGGACAAGAAAATCTATGGTAAATTGACAGTGGATGTTCGAAGCATATGACAGGTGATAAAGAAAAACTTGAGTCTTACTCCGCTCTACAAAAAGGAAAGAAAGTTTCTTTTGGAAATGATACTCCTGCAACTATAAAAGGAAAAGGCATTGCTCGGTTAAAAGAAAAGGTCAAGGCTGGAAATGTTTTGTATGTTGATGGATTAAAGCATAATCTTCAAAGTCTCAGCCAGATGTGTGATCAAAGAACCGAGGTGATATTCAGATCAAATGGATGTTTTGTTCGTGATCTTGATACAGGTAAAACAGTGATCAAAGGCAAAATAACTCCAAACAATTTATACATATTTGAAGAAGGAGAACAACAATGCTATCTAAGCAAGGATGATGAGCACTGGTTATGGCATCGAAGGTTGGGGCATCTAAGCTTTTCACAAATAAGGAAAGCATGCAAATATCAGGCAGTTCGTGATCTTCCAGATATCAAAATTCCTGACAACGCCATATGCAAATCATGTCAGTTTGGAAAACAAACCATAACTAACTTTCCAGAGAAGGAAGGATCGGCTAGCATGCCTCTTGAGCTAGTTCATACAGATACATGTGGTCCATTTAGGAAAAGAACACCTCCAGGAGAAGAATACTTGATAATATTCATTGACGATTTCTCCAGGTTTGTCTAGTTAGGACTTATGAAGCACAAAGATGAAGCATTTGAAAAATTCAAATCCTTCAAAGCCTTGGTTGAAAATGAATCAGGTCACAAAATTAAGTGCTTCAGATCCGATAGAGGTGGGGAGTTTACCTCAAATGAATTTTTCGATTTCTGTGAAGAACATGGAATAAGGAGAGAATTCTCTACAGCTAGAACTCCTCAGCAAAATGGAGTTGTGGAAAGAATGAACAGAACAATCCAACAAGTGGCTCGTGCTATGCTTGATGAATCAGGAACTCCCGCAACTTTCTGGGGTGAAGCTGCTCATGCTGCGGTTGTTATTCTCAACAGAACAAATGTCCGGGTGAACAACACTCAAACTCCTCATGAGCTCTGGAATGGTAAGACTCCTTCGGTAAAGCACTTCAAAATCTTTGGGAGCAAACGCTATATTAAGAATACTGATGAGCAGCTTGGCAAACTTGAACCTAGAGCAGATGAAGGCATTCTTCTTGGTTACTCTCCACATAGCAAAGCATACAAGTGCTACAATAAAAGACTTGGCAGAATTTTTGAAAGCATTGATGTAGTGGTTGATGAGAAGGGATACATTCCTAGACAAGTACATCATGAAGACGTCGAAGAAGATGAAGGCTACTCTCAACAACAAAATGATGAAGAACCTCAAGAAGAACCAGAGGAGCAGACAAGAATAGAAGAAAAGACTCCATCCAGATATGTTCAGAAGAATCATCCAGAATCTAAGATTATGGGGCAGAAAGAAGCAGGTGTACAAACAAGAAGAACAGTTGCAGAAGCCTCAAGCTATTTGGCATTACTCTCCTCTACTGAACCACAAAATGTGAAAGAGGCATGCGAAGATGAATGTTGGATAAAAGAAATGGATGAAAAACTTGAGCAAATCGAAAGGAACAACACTTGGGAACTGGTTCCTAGACCAAAGGATAAGAATGTTATCGGAACAAAATGGGTCTTCAAAAATAAATTGAATGAAAATGGAGAAGTAATTAGAAACAAGGCCAGACTTGTTTGTAAAGGGTATGCGCAGCAAGAAGGAATAGACTTTGAAGAAACCTTTGCTCCTGTTGCAATACTTGAGGCCATCCGAATGTTCCTTGCTCTCTCAAGTTTTCAAAACTTCAAAGTATTTCAAATGGACGTGAAATCAGCCTTTCTGAATGGAGACTTGGAAGAAGAAGTATACATTGAACATCCAGATGGGTTCCTTCTTGGAAATGATTCAAATCTTGTATGCAGATTGAAAAAGGCTCTCTATGGGCTCAAACAAGCTCCAAGGGCTTGGTACTATCGTTTGGATAAAAATCTTCATCAACAATTCAAAAGGATAAGCAGATAGCAATCTTTATATAAAAGTTGAAAATGACAAATTTCTAATACTTGTTGTGTATGTAGATGACATTATTTTTGGCAGCAATGAAGAAGAGATGAGTCAAAGCTTTGCCTTGGTCATGCAGAAAGAATTTTAAATGTCCTTGCTGGGAGAACTGACATATTCCCTTGGTTTGAAAATCCAACAAAAGGAAGAAGGAATCTTTTTATCTCAAACCAAGTATCTCAAACAGATCTTGAAGAAATATGGCATGGAAGATGCAAAACCAGTATGTACACCCATGGTCACAGGATGTAGCCTCAGTGCAAATGATGAATCTGCAGCAGTACATCAAACAACCTACAGATCTATGATCGGAAGTCTACTTTATTTGACAGGTACCCGACCGGACATCATGCATGCAGTAGGAATAGTTGGTAGATTTCAGGCAAATCAAAAGGAGACTCATCTTCAGGCAGTAAAGAGAATTTTCAAATATCTTCAAGGGACACAAAATTATGGCTTATGGTATCCTAGAGATACAGATCTCACACTTCATGCTTATACAGATGCAGATTGGGCCAGAAGCGTGGATGAAAGGAAGAGAACAAGTGGTGGTGCGTTCTTTATGGGTTCCAGATTAGTATCTTGGTTCAGCAAGAAACAGAGTTCAATTGCCTTATCTACAGCGGAAACGGAATATGTTGCTGCTAAATCTTGCTGCACTCAACTCCTTTGGATGATGCAGACCTTGCAGGATTTTCAAATCAATTGTACACCACCTATCTCTATCTTATGCGATAACACAAGTGCAATCAGCATCTCAAAGAATCCTGTCATGCATTCAAAAACCAGGCACATACCAATCAAGTATCATTTTCTCCGGGAACAAGTGCTTGAACAAAAGGTCAAGTTGGAGTATGTTCCTTCTAAGGAACAAGTTGCTGATATTCTCACCAAACCATTGCCCAGGGAGACTTTTGAATACGTCAGGCAAAAGATGGGGGTTGTTGATGCATCATCTTATTACTGAAACTCTTCTGATTGATGGTTGTATATGCATTCATGAGCTGGGTGGCTGATTGGTTGAAGATTGATGGTAGAGGTTCACGGGGAGCATATAATGCATTGTTGACATTATGGAGGATGTGCAGAAGGAGATCATGGAAGTAGCTGCAATATGTCTCTATCTCTTTCATGGTAGATTATGGTTTTTTTTTGCTGCAGATCTGGTTCATATTCAGGGGGAACATGTTCTTAGGGGGAGCATAACCCTTTGCCCTTGATGTCAAAGGGGGAGAATGAAGATGAAGCTTGTAAGGAGAGCTTCAGTGTAAATCACATAAGAAAGACTTTGGTCGACGCGTTTCGAACCAACCAATGTGGTTCATCATCACAAGGTTCATAAGATGAAGCTTGTGAGGTTGCCATCAAGTCCAAAGGGGGAGATTGTTGGCATTATGGCTAAAGTGTTGTCCTTGATGGCAACCCATTCAGGTGATAGACCACAGTACTTCAAGTTAGCAGCAGAGATTGATGATCAGCTATCAAATATGGAAGAAAATAAGGGGTACGCAGGTACACCTTACAGAAAGTGTGTACCCGCAAGTACACCATGAAGGGACCGCGTCCTAATACGCAGATAAGCCGTCCAGGAGGTGCGTACCCCAGTGCACACATTTCAAGGCAAAGAAAAGCACACGTGGGGTTTATTATGTTTAACTAGCCGACGATATTTGTGTTTCTATGGTTTTGGCTCGTGGTATTGATCCATGTTTTTAGGGGGAGCTTGCCTATATAAAGCAAAGGAGATCATTTGGCTTATGTATGTGCTTGGGTTGAACATCTTATGAGAGCTAGATCTGAAATATCATGATCTCTTGGGTGTAATGTCTAGATCTAAACACGACGAATCTACTGATGAATTGAGATCTCTTCGGCGCATGATCAGATCTATAGATCTGACTGTCTAGGTTGTTCTTGAAGTCTTGAAATTATCTATGCCCGAAGGTACGCAGGTACATTGAAAGAAAAGTGTGTACATACGTTGGGACGAAGCGTTTCAGGTGCGCCGGTACGCAGGCACAGAAGGGTTGCAGGTGCGCCGGTACGCAGGCACAGAAGGGTTGCAGGTGCGCCGGTACGCAGGCACAGAAGGGTTGCAGGTGCGCCGGTACGCAGGCACAGAAGGGTTGCAGATGCGGAGGTACGCAAGCATATCAAAGGACACAGTGCGTAGGTAAGTAGGTGAGCAGTTCAGTTACCTGCGTAGGTAAGCAGGTGAGCAGTTCAGTTACTTGCGTAGGTAAGCAGGTGAGCAGTTCAGTTACCTGCGTACCGTAAGCAGGTTGTACATGGGTGAAGCTGCTTACTTCTCTTGAAATCTCTGTTTATCATTGCTGTGTTCTGGGTTGGTTCTATTATTATTGATCTGGGTACTACAGTTGACTGGGTGATTTTCTTATACTTGATGATCATTTGATGCTTATGGATCCAGTTTAAAAATTTATGAAAAGTGGTCCTTGTAAGAAAAGAAGTAGGGGGTTGTAGCTCCCTTCCAGGAGAGACTGGAAAACGAGAGAGAGTTGTAGCTCTCTGCAGTTTGCAGCCTGCGTACTGGTAAAGGACTGCACCAGTACAAGACCATTGTAAAAGGAGTTTCTAATTTGAAAGAAGATAGAGACATATTGCAGCAGGTGGTTTTCACCCACATTGGGTTTCCACCTTATATCTGGTGTTCTTTGATGTGACTATCTGTTTTTCTTGTTCATGCTCATTTTTTTATGGTACGGATATGCAAAAATAATTCAAAGTATAAATAAGGAAGAATTGTTAAAAGGACTAGATAATACTGATTCACCCCCCCTCTCAGTATTATTTTCAACAATTGGTATCAGAGCCGGTCCTTCTAAAGAAGCTTGATCGCTTGAAGGAAGATCTTTCATCATGAGCAACTACGAGAGGGAAGCATCTATCAGGCCACCGGTTTTTGATGGGACAAACTTCAATTATTGGAAGGTAAGAGTTACTGCCTATTTTCAATCTCTTGGTACAGAAGTTTGGAATATCGTAGAGACTGGCTATGCTTTTCCTTCAACTACTCCTACAGATGCAGACGAGAAAAAGAAGTATGAAACAAATGCAA
>APFE030645605.1:0-18059 GCA_000404065.3 Pinus taeda
GGCGTTGCCCCGAACCCCATAGAGGGGGGCTACCCGCCCCCCTCTAACCCCCCGGTTCACTACATAGGTTAGTCGTGGAAAGAATATAACACAACCCAACGCCATATGTAGAACCTCTCTGAAAGTGTTCTTCTGCATAAAGACATCGTCAAAGGGATCTTCTTCATTAGTAAACACTTTTATTTTAACCAATGTAGTAAAATTACTTACAACACCAAAGGGATCATATTGCCTCCCTGGGAACTTTGGTAGTTGTAAACATAACATATTATCAACCTCTTTAAAAGCATGACCTAAGTCAAATAATGCAAAAGCTCTGCATATTACAAGAAATTGAGGCCAAATGGCCTTTTTAGAATCTTTTAGTACTTTGCTCATTCCTCCAACGCCACAGGTCTGGTAGGCTATCTCCCTGGCCATTAGTTTATCAGGGAAGTAAAAAGGAAGCACACGGGGTGAAGCAATGCTGCCAAACACCCTAATGTATGTGAACAACTCCTCTCCAAACCACCTTCCCACAGGGAGAATGTCAACTTCAACTTCTAGGGAAAATATTGGGGCGTCTCTGTTGTAGAGCATTTTATGAATAGGGAGCATAACTCCATGAAAAATCTTGTAGAAATGTGGGATGAAATTGGATTTCCACAATACTTTGTGATAAACCTAAATGGGAAAAGGATTTTTTACTATCCACTTCCATCCCATAATAGGAAAATCAGAGACAAAACAAATGGCATCCATGACATAGGCACTCAAAAAGAATGGAGGATAAACCCTTGAAGTAAAACTTCTTTTAGATCGATATCCTAAAATAGCAAAGGCTAAATTATCTGATAAAATTTGGGCCCAATCCATTATGGTGGAATTGGTAGCCGCATCCAATAGAGGTAGCCACTCTAATGAAAACTTATTGATGTCTGGTCTCCCAAATAGTCTACACAACATTTCAGCGGCAAAACAGTAAGGAGAAGAAAGAGAGCCAGCGGCGTACATTCCATTTTTATCTTTCTTTAATATTTCCTCATTGTTCAACCAGTTCTTTGTACATTCTGCCAAGTCTTCGTTATCCTTGGAAAAATTCTCTACAAACTCCTTGTTGTAGCTAGCCTGGGGTTCTGGCAAGTGATACATGTGTCTCAGATTATCTGGGGCAAATGACCCCATGATTTGTTGATTGGTCATCTTGAACTCTCTATCAGATATGTCTGCATGATCTATAATCCATTTCACCATTTCTGTGTAGGGGAGTATCTTCATCCTCGCAGCAATATGGTGTAGGAACGAGCATGCAAGCTCAGTTAGGTATGCTTCAGAAGAGCCACGTTCATCTGCTATAACTGTAACCTTCATAATTCTCAGGTTTTCCTCTTCTAACAATTGGTACATGGCTTCCCAAGTAGATATCCTTGCATCCCTAGTACAGGTGGTGTCTGTGAATAATGGATTCATTTCTGTTTTCTCAGATGCAGGTGCTTTTCCTTTCTTCCCCATTTCATCGTGTATTACGCTCTGCATACTCTTCCTGAAAATTTGCAAGCAGAGAGCAAGGATATGACAAAGATGATAATGCATATAGGAAAAATCAATAGAAAGACCAAAATAAGGTGACGTGAAAGCTTTAATTCTAAAATCATATCAACGATATCACCTTGCGTCAAATGGTCCTTTACCCTGATCCGAATCATTTTCTAATAAATGACCACTAATGGATCGTTAAGTTAAAATTTAATGTTCATAACTTTGCATCGAATGATGTAAAGTACTGTCATAGAACTCTGAGCCCTTAGATCTGTGATAAAAGCGATTTTGTGATTTGCTTTGCAATATCGCAAAACCTATTATCGTTAGAAATCATTGTTTCCTCAGGTGGCTACGATATGCGATTTGCGAGAGACTTATCACATTTTGCAATATTTGGGCATTTTACATAAAGTAGTGTCACGGATTTTGGAATTTGCAATGCGATGAGGTTGTAAGACTTTGTGATCTCGTATTCTTGCGGATCGCATTTTCGAGGAGTTACTTTCATAAGAGATTCCCGCTGTGATCTTTTGCGATGTGATAATATCGTTTTAAAAGTGGGTTTTTTTAAAGCTTTTCTTAATATTCGATACTTTCCGCTTACAAAGCTTTTCTTAGGTCTTGTGGTCATATAGCACTTTTTATAAGGTAACTCATAGTTTGTGATGTTTCATGTGCTTGGAGTATGAAAAGGTAAATTTACATCTTTTAGCAAGTTCTACTTTGATATCTTGTTTTATTCTAAAAAGCAAAAGGCAACATTAAATGCTAAGATTTGATTTTCTTGGAAGGGTCCCCATTTATTAATTTTATTTCTAACACTAATAAAAGGGGGGTTATTGATGGTCACAACAATTGGCGATTCACTTGAAAGAACCAGTTACCTCTAATGGTTTTTTTAATTTTCTAAAACTTCTAAAATAGAAATGGTTTTGAAAATGAAACTTTATTGTAGAAATATAAGGTAAATAGTGTTATTTGTTATCAACAACATCTTGTTCCAACTATCCTTATTCTGATTATCTCCTCCCCAGAGGTATTCATTGTACTCACATCAGTCATTACTTGGTTTGTAAAGATAAAAACAAAGACATCTCCTTAGATCAGTTTAGGTATACTCATTTGTCTTAGGTAGAGCCTCTGCTGCTAGCAGGCATCCATAGCCTCGATAGGGTTACCTGTTACCCAACAATGATCCAGTATCCTACTTAAGAAGTATGCAATTTTCAAAGATAAATCCTCATATACACTTATTGCTTTTTGTTTTCTTATTTCTCTTTTAAATCTTAAAGAACAATGTCTTGGTTTGGTGGCCAAAATTGATAGTGCCATTCACTTGATTTATAACTTAACTACACAAGTTGGCTCGTGATGAGACCCCTTGTCTTTTGATTGAAACAATCTTGAGTCATTACACTATTTTGTTACGCAATTTGGCAATGTCAGTTAGTTATAATCTTTATGATCATGATAAGTCGGCTCTTGATGAGACCTCTTGTTCTTTAAGTTTAAAGTGCATAGTTGGATTACTCTTTGAATCTCGCAATTTCCTAAAGTGGGGAGGAAGTCATTGGTTCCTTAAGTATTCTTCTGGACAACAATTGTAGAGTTTAAAAATAGCTTTTCTGTAGAGAATCTTTGTCTTGTTATTGATACCTTTTATGACTGATATGAGGAAAACTTCTTCCTAAGGTTGATTTTAACCAAAATTTGTATAGTGGAAACAAAAGAACAAGTAAAAATTTTTAGAATGATAGCACTTGACCCTTTGTTTCAAAAATAAAGGTTAATTTTCCTAAGCGCTCCCACTTATACAAGCGAAAAACAAAATTGACATGAGACACTATTCTTTTCGTGGAAACCAAAAGTAAACATTTTCAACCTGTTTTATTATCAAAAAGAAAACTAAATTAAAAACAATCAAAAAATAGAAGAGATCATCTTCTATGGGAAACATTTTTTAAGGGTTTGTCCATTAACAAGTAAAGACTTTCTTTTCCCTGCTAAATCTTGTAGCATGAAAGTTGATGGACCAATGATTTCGACAATCTGGAATGGTCCAAGCCACATCCGTTGGAATTTAGTATGCTTTCCTTTCTCTTCATGGGCTTTATCCCATTTCACTACTAAGTTTCCAAGCTTAAAATCTTTTCTAGATACCAAGTTTGAATCAAAAGAAGCTTTTACTAACTGTTGATGATGCGTGTGGGTAATTTTGGCCTTTTCTTGTTCCTCTTCAATCTTAAGGATCTGCAACTGTCCTAATTGCAAGGATGAGGAAGGGATTTCTTCAATGAATTGAACTAAGGCTAAAGAAGGAATAAATAGATTTGTTGGGAGGACCACTTCTTTCCCATAAACTAAATTAAAAGGATAAGTGTCAATAGAAGTTTTCTGAGTTATTCGATCTGCCCAAAGAGCGTACATTAAAGACTTATGCCAGTTTCTATGATTTTGATCAATAGTCCATTTAATGATTCTAATAAGGTTTTTGTTCATTGATTCAGCCAACCCATTTCCTTACAGATAATAATTGGTAGAATATTTAAGCTTAAAACCTCTTTTGAGCACAAATTCAATCATAGCATTACCTGAGAAATATGATGCATTATCAAGCATTAAAGCAGAAGGTAAGCCAAACCTGGTAATTATGAATTGATCTATGAATTCGATGATACTCTCAAAATTGGCTAACTTGAGCGGGACTTCCTCCACCCATT
This sequence comes from Pinus taeda, assembly GCA_000404065.3. Taxonomy (NCBI): domain Eukaryota; kingdom Viridiplantae; phylum Streptophyta; class Pinopsida; order Pinales; family Pinaceae; genus Pinus; species Pinus taeda. The sequence goes on from APFE030645605.1 coordinate 4,242, forward strand.
TAGTAAAGTAATTGGTAGCAGTAAGGATGTATTTATGATGTTTAGAAGAGTGAGGAACGATCTCACCTATTATATCTAATATTCATTGTTCAAATGGTTGATCGATGTTGACCGATTGTAATGGCAATGATGGTTTCCTCTGTCTTCCAGCAGCAGTTTGACAAACTCGACATCTTCTTACATAGCTATGTGCATCCTTAAATAACATTGGCGATTAGTAGCCTGCACACAAGATTTTGTGTGCTATCACATCTCCAGCATAGTGTCTGCCCGCTGGTCTGTCATGAAGTTCCTGCAATACTTTTTCAGCTTCAGATTTCTCAAGGCATCTAAGAAGAACATAATCATAATTCATCCTAAAGAGTACATCATTTACAATTTGATATTGCTTAGCTTTCAGCCTCAGGGCTCTTTTCTTTGTTTGATTCAAATATGAAGGAGCATATCCATTCGTTAAGTAAAATATGATATCCGCATATCTTGATTCAATGTCGTTTAAGCTTACCTCATGCATTTGTACTTCATTGTCTGGAGATTGTGTTTTTGACATGTGCGATGCTCCAGCCAACATCCTGCAAAAACGTTGACCTTTTACAATATTTTTTGGCTTGATTTTAGTGTCATATTCTTGCAGTGTTGTGACCCAATTTTCCCCCTTTTCGCCCACTTCTTTTTGTACCAAAAGATTTCTCACTACTGGAAATGGTTCTATTATTTTCGTATGAGCCTTGAGAAGGAAGGGTCTAAAGTGTTTGATTGATTTGAATACAGCATAAGCATGTTTCTAAGCGTCGAAGTAATTTAATTCAGCTCCTTGCAAGTTCGAACTGAAGAAGGCAATTGGGGCTTTGGCTTTATCTTGATTGGCCTGTGTGAGTATTGCAACATATGATTTCTCAGAGGAAAATGTATACAAAGTGAAAGGATCAGAAAAGTTTGGAGTTGCTAGAGATGGGGCACCTATAATCGCCTATTTTATCAAATCAAACTCTTCATGTTCTGCATGACCCCATTTGAAAAGAGAGTTTCTCTTTATCATGGATTGGAGAGGTGACACGATTCTTGAAAAGTCGGGGACAAATATTTTAACAAAATTAATCTAACCAAGGAAAGATTGCATCGCTTTTTTGTTATGAGGTAGGGATATCTCAGAAATCTCCTTAATTCTATCTGGGTCAATATGGATTCCAGCTTTAGACACTATAAATCTGAGAAGCTTCCGTTCACCTAATGCAAAAAAAGACTTTTTTGGATTAAGTGAGATCCCATATTTTTGACATCATTGGAAGATATGTTTTAAGTCTCTGAGGTGACTATTGCATTTTTTAAAATACACTATTATGTCATATAAGTAAATCACCACCAGCTTATTCACTAGTCCTTTAAATGCAATGTCCATGGCCCTTTGAAATGTGGCACCGGCATTAATCAGCTCAAACAACATATTTTGATATGCATAAGTGCCATTTTGTTCTAAATGTGGTCTTCAATTGATCATCTGGGTGGGCCAAGATTTGGTTATATCCCGAGAAGCCATCTAAAAAGGACATCAATTCAGACCCTGCAACCGATTGTAATATTTGTTCCACAGGGGGTAGTGGAAAATTATCCTTTTGGAAAGCTTTATTGAGATTTCGAAAGTCAATACAAATCTGGATATATCTAGTTTTCTTTCTAACTGGTACCAGGTTGGAAACCCATCTAGAATGCCTAACAGGAAAAATAATCTTGGCTTTCAATAATTTGTTCAACTCAGACTTAATCTGATTTTCTAGATTAGGATGGATTTTCCTCAATTTCTGTTGGACTAGCTTTTCATCAGCGATCATTGGAATTGTATGATGTATGATAGAAGTGTCGTAAGTTTTGAGATCATCGTAATTCCAGGCAAAGACATTTTTGTATTGTTTTAACAGTCGAATGAAAGTTGCCTTTTCCTTGGGTGTTAGACCAAGACCTAGGTTGACATTTTGTGGTTTTATGTCAGTCCCCAGATTCACTAATTCATATCTCAGAGTTGAACTCTGAAGTTTTGAATTGGTGGACCTTTTGAACCTGTCCTTTAAGTCATATAGGTCCTCCAACTTGACTACGGATTTAGGTATAGCGTTATTGTTGCTTCCTTGTTTCAGCTGCTTGTCATTTTGGTCTTCATCAATTATCTTATTATTGTAAGAGCCTTCTAAAGTCAGAAAACTTACAATATCAGGGTCATCATTGAAAACTCTCCAGTTAGTAATATTATTAGGAATGGAGGGTCTAAAGATTAATTCAATCAAGAATTTGTCTAGACTATAGTCCTCTGATGGAATGAACTTGGAAGCCACATTAACAAGGAGATCAACACTAGAATTTTGGAGTCTGGGAATAGATGAAATATTAAACTCTATAAAGTGTGAAGTCAGGTCTTGTACTAACGATTGATAGTGCTTCAAGTGTCCTGACAGACAATGTATAGTATTTCTTACTTGTCTGATAACAATCTCAGAATCTCCAAAGACTTCCAGATATTTGATATCAAGCCCGATTGCCTTGTATAACCCTTGAACTAACGCTTCATATTCAGCAGTATTGTTCGTGCAATTGAACTCGAGTCTACATGTTAGCATGGTTTTCTCTCCTTTTGGGCTAGCTAATATATAACTTGCTCTTTCTCCATCATTAGACTTAGAACCATCAAAAAATAATTTCCAAAACAAAGTTTTATTTACAGGTTTATCTACAAAATCAATGCATATAGAAGTGTCTGTTTGAGAGAAATTTTCTATTTGAGATAAAACGGAATTTTCTAAAAAATGTGAAGTATGAGCGTTGAAATTCCCTAAGAACGAATCAATGAAATAATTTCCAATTATATTGTTGTTGTACGCTATAGGTTTGTTTTCCCCTTCCAACTCTGTTACTATATACTTTTGGTGTCTTTCTCACTCAACCTTTATCTGATTTGGTTTATCGTTGTAGGTGAGCCACATATGAGACCAGTCGATCACAAAGCAACCGTGAAGCTTATCTGACCAATCCCTGCTAATAATTAGTCCATAAAATTTAGGAATGTCAACAACAAGTATGTCAATGACTTGACATACCTTTGGGTTTGATGAAAGCCTTATGGTCACTTGATTAAGTTCATGGATAACCTCGACTTGAGACCAATCCAACTGCACTATGCGCACTGCAGATTTCTGAGGTTCGACATTTAACTTTGCGCAAACTGTCTTAGGCAAAATATTAGATGAAGCACCAAAATCTACCAGACAGTTATGCAATTTTGTATTGAAAACTTCAAAGGTAAGGAGAAATGGTGGAGTATGGGGTTTCGACCTTCCTTCAATCAAAGCAATTTCATTTGGAACGACTTTATTTGACATAATATTCGGAGGTCTTCCCATCTCATGAGTAGCTAGCGAAATTACAGCGGCAGGTAGAGGCGCAAATGGTACTGCATTCAGCTCTTTCAAGAGCAATTTCTGTTGATGCTTTAATTTGCTGAGCTCATGAGAAGTAATATTAGCCCTAGTCTTCTTCATGTCTTCAACAATGTTATACTCCATTCCATCGGAGATGATAAGTGTTTTAGATGGAATTGTTGAATCTTATTGGATTGGGTTTGTCCGAGTAGCCTTTGATGAGGACTTCTTACCTACGATTTTATCCTTAGGAGTCGGGCTTGGGTTTTTCTACTTAGCACTGGATTGTGGGGGATCAAGTTGATTTCTACTTTTGGTAGTTACTGGTAATGCATCTTGATCTTCTTCATCCGGAAGAATAAAGTCCCACATTCCTTGTAGTTCTACAACTTCATCATCATCGGTCTGTTCCTCATTTGAAACTTCTTCCTCTTCCCCTTCTGATTCTGCGTTTGTTATGGCATTTGGAGGTTTTGGATCAACTGAAGGATTTCTTTTAAAGGGTTTATGAGGTTTCTTGGAAGAGGTTTCCGCTACTTTTTTCTTTATATCTACCGTTTCGTTGGACATGGTTTTCAAGACTTTCTATAACCTTCCAGGTCGAACGAATCTTTTGATTGTTTTTTTCTTAGGATCATCTCTAAAAGACACTTTTTTAGACTTTATTTCGTCTACAGTGTTTTACTTTTCTATGGCTAGGATACGTTTCTCTACAGCTATGGCCTCTTTCATGTTTTCAACTAATGTTGGCTTGGCAGCTCTATCTACAAAGATTGTTGAATTTGAGGGCAAAGTAGAAATATACCATTTATTTTGGACTTCATTACTAGCCTTCGACACTGCTGGTATTTTTTTAATAATTTATTGAAGCGAGAATTGAAATCCTTAATTGGTTCTCTTGGTTCGGATTTCAAATTGGAGAGATCGTGATTAAAGTTGGTGTAGATCAGTCATCTCCAAATTTTGTTAAAAACTGATCTTGAAATGTATCCCAGTTATTAATGGAGTGTGATGGTAATGAAAAATACCATGACCCTACTGCTCCTTTTAAATTATAAGGGAATAATTGTATAATTGCATCCTCTTCCGTTACTCCATTTAAATTTATGGACAGAATGAAATTATTTATGTGCTCTTTTGTTGTTAAACCATTGTCAGGATTGAACTTGGGGAGTCGTTTCTAAGGATGAGTTGGTAATTGCAAAAAGGGTGAAGGCATGTTCAAAAATCCTGGATTAGCCCATGGCCTTGGCGGTGGATTTCTTGCCATCGTTGGAGTATGAGTAGGAGGAGGAGTTGCAGTAGTTGAAGGTGGTTGGGTAGAGGAGGATGTTACTCCTCTACTTGTGTAAACCACGATCTGAAGTTGAGGGATGGATGAATGAACTTGTGATGATATGGATGGGATGGTAGACGAAGATGATGATAGAACCTCACTATGAGATTTTTTTCCTAGCTTTCTTACAACTTGGTAAAGGAAACTCAACTGGTGGGATTCCTAATTTTTTGCTTTGTGCTCTAGTCAGTCATTGAGACGGGGTCAAATGAGAAGTGACACTACCTTGGGAAAACTCAGATTCTTCTTGAGATAGGGAAATTCCCTATAGCTTATTAATTAAATTTTGTAACTCAGGAGGATCTGAAGAAGAATTCTCTAGCTTGCTTGGGATTTTAGTAGTGTGCTTTGTATTTTTCTTTTCAACTTCCGGTTTAGAGATGGAAGATTTGGAATGTGAACGAGAAGTTGAGGGTGTTGGTGAGGGATTTTTACTCTTAGAATGGCGTGAATATGTAGGTTTACTTTCCATTCATAGTCAGGCCCTCCTTCTAGCGCCAAATATGTTGAAGGCTCGAAAAATCAGGTATACAACAAGGGGGATAACCACCCGGTCCGAACCTTAAAGTAGCTCCTTTTTCATTTGGAATAGTGGCTCTGACTGGGGATGATGGGACCAGTTTCCCAATATGTTTATGATGTGTGTACTAACAGGATGATGTTTTTCTTTTTTGTGGTTTTATGGGGTGAATGCTTGTTCTAAATCTAATCTATCTTTTAACTATCATATGCAATCTATTCTAATGAAATAAAACACCTAACTTTAAACTATCCCAGGAGTAACGTTTCGCTTATGCGATCTAAAATAATTTCTAACAGCAATTGATAATGAAAATCATTCAATCACTATGAGAAAAGAATCCATTAAAAATGATTGTTTTGTATAAAAAGTTAGTCGAAACAATTATGAGAAACATATCGCATAAGAGCTATTCATATACTCATCATAAAAAGGTAAGTTATCACCATACAGAAGTGCAATAATGACAACTAAACATTCAGACTTTCATATATCAATAACTGAGAATAATTTATCGCTTGGCACATAAGTAAAAAGTATTAGGAGATAAAAATACCATTGGTAATAAGTTCTACTCATGAGCTGCAGCAATATAGATTTATCTTCAAATCACTCAACATACACTAAGAGTACAAAAGTGCATTTTAGTAGCAGACATCAAACTCATATAAAAATAAATCACGTTCCATTCATTTTATCAAAACCTCCTCAATGGGGGACAAACTGCACATTCTGAAGAATTGTTTTTTTAATAAAACTCTGGACCCCACTCTAAATGCATGAGCGGGGTTTAGATACTACTCTAATGAAATCTAAAAATATATATTACAAAAATAGACGAGGAGGCTTAAGTCACCTACCTCATTTTAAGTAAAAATGAATTAAAACAAAACTAAATTATATCTATGATAAAGCATGCATCTGATCTTTTAGATTACAAATGTCCAGCATCGGTTTCAAGAGCATCAGTTGGCTGAGTTCAGCTCTTAACTGTCCTACAAATACGGCGTTGGCTAGAGCTGGCACTATCTTCTCGGCAGAGGTTATGAGGCATTTCAGGGTCATCCATTGGCTATGTGGCTTTACTAAGTACTGCCAGTATGTGTCCCAATTTAACCTTTTTACCCATTTAATCGACTCTTCCTTTTCCTCTGTTGTCTATTTCCACTTTGTTTGAAGCTTTGTGCCTTTGGGAGGAAGCCCAAGGTAGTCTCTGGTATCAAATTGGCCTTGTGCATATTTTCATTTATGCACTCAATGACACTGTTTGTTGTTGTCGCTGCCTCTTCCATCGCTTGTTCTGCTTCTTTAAGCTGGGAATCCCATGATTTCGCAAATAAAATTTCTTTGTGTGATTCATTGATTCTAGGAAATTCTCTTTTTTCCCTTCTTCTGATCTTTTCCAGTTCAAGAAGTCTGAAACATTCTTAAAAACTGAATCATAATCAAGTCGTCAATCTACGACTTGATTTGTAATATTATCGCTCGTTTCACAATGGAAATTCCATTGCGAGATCTTCTGGCAGAGTATTTCTTCCTGTTGCAAGAGTTGGGCATTAAGAGTGAGTGCTTATGTGATAAACTCCCCAATTTTTGGATCCTCCTCTTGCAGTTCTATCATAGCTCGTAATTGTTCTTCTTTATTGGCAAAATTGCTTTGATGATTCAATTGCATCTACTGGAAGTCTTGCTGGAGTTTTATTAGCTATGTCTTGACTGATGCTGACTTGTTGTAGTTGTTGTTCTAAAAACAAAATCCTATCCTCCTTCTCTTTTAGTAACATTTGAACTTCTGTTTCTTTATCAATTGTTGCCGAAGCATATGCTCCTGCGATCTGAGAGAGCCTAGTTAGATTCTTCGATGGGTCTATAGTTGGGTCCTTCCAAATAACATCCAAGGTTCATCCTCTAGAGCGATCATGGCATATATTTTTCTTTTCTTTCTTTACCTCCTAACAAAAGCATTATGTTGCGGGCTATAAAATACGTATAGAGGAGGAATCTCCTCTATCTTTAGTACAATTTCAGATGACGGAGCAACGGGAATATGCTCCATTTCCTGAGTATTAATATCCCCTCTACCACCATTTTTGTGGTTGTCTCTCTTAGGTTTGTTAGTGGCTATGTGCTATATTCCTTAGTGTTTATTAACTTATTAAAATTCTCCCATTCCCCTTCTAGATCCACTACAGCTGGCTTTGTTGGCTTTGTAAGGGGAGTGGAAACTTCAGCTTGTTTGGGGGACAAAACCTGCTGGTCAGGCTTTTCTGTAGATTGAGTTGTGCCTTTAATTGACCCCTCACTTCTGTTGTTTTCACTCTTGGATTGATCATCAGACTTTTCAGCTGATTCTTTTTCGGAATTTGATTTAGACTTATCTTCTTTTGAACTACCACTTATGCTAACACTGGGAGTAGGCTCCCTTATTGGTTCAATGAGAAATTGGTCCAAAGGGACCTTTGTTAACCTCTGTTTTTTGTAATTGTCAAAATTTTGAAGTTTCTCTTGGTCAAACTGAATTTATGCCATATGTAGAACCTCTCTAAAAGTGTTCTTCTGCAAAAAGACATCGTCAAAGGTATCTTCTTCATTGGTAAACACTTTTATTTTAACCATTGTAGTAAAATTACTTACAACACCAAATGGATCATACTACCTCCCCGAGAACTTTGGTAGTTGTAAACATAACATATTATCAACCTATTTAAAATGATGACCTAAGTAAAATAATGCAAAAGCTCCGCATATTACAGGAAATTAAGGCCAAATGGCCTTTTTAGAATCTTTCAGTACTTTTCTCATTCCTCCAACGCCACGGGTCTGGTAGTCTATCTCCCTGGCCATTAGTTTATCAAGGATGTAAAAAGGAAGCACATGGGGTGATGCAATGCTACCAAACACCTTGATGTATGTGAACAACTGCTCTCCAAACCACCTTCCCATAGGGAGAATGTCAACTTTAGCTTCTAGGGAAAATCTTGGGGAGTCTTTGCTATAGAGCATTTTATGAATAGGGAGCACAACTCCATGACAAATATTGTAGAAATGTGGGATGAAATTGGATTCCGACAATACTTTGTGATAAAACTGAATGGGAAGAGGATTTTGTACCATCCACTTCCATCCCATAAGAGGAAAATCAAAGACAAAACAAATGGCGTCCATGACATAGGCACTCAAAAAGAATGGAGGATAAACCCTTGAAGTAAAACTTCTTTTAGTTCGATATCCTAAAATAGAAAAGGGTAAATTATCTGATAAAATTTGGACCCAATCCATTATGGTGGCATTGGTTGCCACATCCAATAGAGGTAACCACTCTGATGAAAACTTATTGATGTCTGGTCTCCCAAACAGTCTACATAACATTGCAGCAGCAAAATAGTAAGGAGAAGAAAGAGAGCCAGTGGCGTACATACCGTTTTTATCTTTATTTAATATTTCCTCATTGTTCGACCAGTGCTTTGTACATTCTTCCAAGTCTTCATTCCCCTTGGCAAACTTCTTTACAAACTGCTTGTTGTAGCTAGCCTAGGGTTCTGGCAAGTGATACATGCTTCTCAGATTATTTGGGGCAAACAACCCCATGACTTGTTGATTGGTCGTCTTGAAATCTCTATCAGATATGTCTGCGTGATCTATAATCCATTTCACCATATCCGTGTAAGGGAGTATCTTTGGCCTCGCAGCAATACAGTGTAGGAACGAGCATGCAAGCTCAGTTAGGGATGCTTCAAAAGAACCGTGTCCATCTACTGTGACTGTAACCTTCATAATTCTCGATTTTTCCTCTTCTAACAATTGGTACATGGCTTCCCAGGTAGATATCCCTGCATCCCTAATACAGGTGGTGTCTGTGAATAATGGAGTCATTTATGTTTTCTCAAATGCAAGTGCTTTTCCTTTCTTCCCCATTTCGTCGTGTATTACACTCTGTGTACTTTTCCTGAAAATTTGCAAGCAAAGAGCGAGGATATGATAAATATGATAATGAATACAGGAAACATCAATAGAAAGACCAAAATAAGGTGATGAGAAAGCTTTAATTCTAAAATCATATCAAAGATATCACCTTGCGTCAAATGGTCCTTTACCCTGATCCGAATCGTTTTCTACTAAATGACCACTAACGGACGTTAAGTTAAAATTTAATGTTCATAACTTTGCATCGAATGATGAAAAGTACTGTCATAGAACTCTGAGCCCTTACATTTGCGATAAAAGTGATTTTGCGTTTTTCTTCGCAAAACCTGCTATCGTTAGAAATCATTGTTTCGTCAGGAAGCTACGATATGCGACTTGTGAGAGGCTTATCGCATTTCGCAATATTTGGGCGTTTTAGATAAAGTAGCGTCATGGATTTTGGAATTTGTGATCCGACGAGGTTGTAAAACTTTGTGATCTCACATTCTCGCGGATCGCATTTTTGAGGAGTTACTTTTATAAGAGAAGCCCGCTGTGATCTTTTGCGATGCGATAATATCGTTTTAAAAGTGGGGTTTTTTAAAGCTTTTCTTAATATTCGAGACTTTCCGCTTACAAAGATTTTCTTAGGTCTTGTGGTCATATATTTTGTGATGTTTCATGTGCTTGGAGTATGAAAAGGTAAATTTACATGTTTTAGCAAGTTCTACTTTGATATCTCATTTTATCCTAAAAAACAAAAGGCAACATTAAATGCTAAGATTTGATTTTCTTGGAAGGGTCCCCATTTATTAATGTTATTGCTAACACTAATAAAAGGGGGGTTGTTGATGGTCAAAACAGGAAGCTATAAGGACGTTTTTGGCATTTTCTTGCTCAAAAAGACTCAGAGTTCATCAAATGGACGTAAAATCAGCATTTCTGAAAGGGCAACTCAAGGAAGAAGTCTACATGGCGCAACCAAAAGGGTTTGATCTAGCAGAAGGAAAAGACTATGTATGTAAGTAGAAAAAGGCATTATATGGGTTGAAACAACCTCCTAGAGCTTGGTACGCAAGATTGGATCACTATATACAACAACAAGGCTTCAAAAAGGGAGTGGTAAGAAGTAATCTCTACATGAAGATGGACAAGGATAAATTACTAGTCACTCTTGTATATGTTGATGATCTGATTTTTGCTAGCAATGATGATGAGATGAACCATGAGTTTTCTCAAAATATGTCAAAATAGTTCGAAATGTCAATGATTTTTGAGTTATCTTACTTCCTTAAACTACAAGAATCTCAAACCACAGCAGGCATGTTCATTTCTCAAGAAAAATATCTTAAAGACATGCTTAAAAGATATGGGATGGAATAATGTGCACCTATGAGCACACCTATGACCACAGACTGTGAATTGAGAAAATATGGTGAATCCCCCTCGATAGATGCAACTCTTTATAGGTCAATAATTGGATCTCTCCTATACTTAACTACTACAAGACCCGACATTATGCAAGCAGTAGAAATGGTGGGAAGATTTCAATCAGCTCCTAATAAATCCCATTTGTTGGTTGTGAAAAGAATTATCAAATACTTGAAAGGAACTCCTAACTTTGGTCTTTGTTATCCCAAAAGCACAACCCTTATAGTGATAGCTTACATTGATGTTGATTGGGCTGGAAGCGTGGACGATCAAAAAAGTACCAGTGGAAATGCATTATTCTTGGGAGATTGTCTAGTATCTTGGCTCAGCAAAAAGCAATCATTTATCTCTATTTCCACAACTGAATTCGAATATATAGTTGTTTCAGATTGTTGTACACATATATTATAGGTGAAGGAAGCTTTGAAGGATGTCAACATAGAAACTAAACAGCCAATCACCATCTATTGTGACAACACTAATGCCATCAGTGTCTCAATGGATCCAGTAATGTACTCAAAGAAAAAACATATTCCAATCAAATAGCACTTCCCTCGTGAACAGGTTGTTAAACAAAACATCAAGTTGGAATACATCAATACAAAAGAGAAAATTGCATATATCTTTATAAAACATCTTCCACGAGAAGCATTTGAACACCTTTACCAAAAGATGGGGGTGATTTCTCTTGTGTCACATTAAATAATCATCCTCACAAGAGTAGGAGCGGCATGTCAGGGGGAGCAGCATGACAAAGGAAACAGTTTGATAGGGGGAGTACTTGGGCACCCCATTTTCCATTGATGTCAAAGGGGGAGAGAATGGAGAAATATTTCCATCAATGACAAAGTTGGAGATTGTTGGTCAATAATCGTCATTGATGAAATATATATTGCTAAGCTCTCCTAGTAAATTTCACCATGAAGCCTTACATTTCCAAATGGCCTTAGTCTCCATGAATCCATTTTGTCCTGCCTCCAATTTTGCACTACTTGATGACCAATCACATTTAAAAAAAAAAATCACTAACTTAGAGGTAACCTCTCAATATGATACCTATATCATATTTTAGAGCATAATTTTTCCTTTCCAATGAGCTCTTACTTGGCCTGAAACTCCAAATAGTTTCGAAGATATAAATTTTTGAATTTCAGGATATTATTCTGGACAGTGAGCCGACCTATATTGGCCTACTCATGTCGGCTTATTTGTATAGACATGTCTCTTCGTTCATCATAATCACTATATATTAGGCATATGTATTCATTCGTCACTCATTAGTTTGATCATCCACACAAAGAAAACACAACGAGCTAAGGATTCACATCTCGTGAATCTTAAGGAAACTGCAAGTAATACATTTATCTCGAGTTGGTGAATTATATCTCAGATTGGGTATAAGACTCTTACACGTTAGATTGGTACATAGTTACAGGATAGATTTTCGACCTTATTACAGTGACAAAATTCGGATTGTGGACTGTGAGAACTGTGGTGTAACAGAATTCAGCATGTGGACTGTGTGGACTATGGTGCTCGGACTATGGACTGTGTGCTCACATAGCAACTTGGATAGGGAAGATTCACCTAAACAATAACTCGGATTGTTTTCATCAGTCATTACAGGACTATCTCTCGACCCTCTTTACAGGATTGTGGTTCTTATACACTACATTTGGGCATCTCTTCCTACAAAGACTAGTGATTATGTACTACTAACAGAACTTGGATTTTTTTTTAGACAAAGAACTGTATCTCAGACTGTGCATTAAGGTTATCTTTCAGGATTCAGATTAAGTGACAGTTGACAATAAGGACCAGACTGTAGTGTCATTTAAACAGTGGCACAGTGAACCTTCTTTTGGACAGTGAAGAACCCTCTCTTGGACAGTGTGAAGCTCAGTAATAAAGACAATGCAGTTAAGTGATCTTGGTATTGAAGTCAACATAAGATCGAATAGTGAAGTCAACGTAGACATAAGCAATTATGAGAGCATTTGTGAAATTAATAATTATGTCAAGGACATTCATGTACTACTCTCCTTCTCGACTAAAAGAAGTAAAAAGGATTGGTATCCTAGGGGTTGGTGCTCCTAAACGCAAGGTTGGAGCCTTGGATAAGATAGGGTTGAAGTCCTAGAGGTTAGAGCCTCATCAAGTCCAAGTTTGTGCTTGGCAAACATTCATCATTCATTGTATTCAATCTTTTCTATACTTAATAAAATCATGATTATACATTTCTCTAATTAAATTTGTGAAGAATCTAACTGGAAAAAACAACAATTGAAAATAAATATTGATTCACCCCACTCCTAGTATTTCCAACAAAAAGTCATGTCTTTTCACCCACATGAATTCATATAAATACAAGAGACCTTAAGCCTCATTTGGCACTTCATCACCACACAACACATCTTGTTTCTCCTCTTCCTACTAATTCGTACAACTTAGAAGTGGAATATTTCTCTCACACGTGCAAAGGACAAGTGGTTGTTTTTTATTGTACCGAGTTATAGGGTTGTTACGGGACATTGACTAGTGTTGAATTGGGAATCAATGACATATTTTGACTACGTTTTTGGGTGAAACCTTTCTATTTTAGCAAGTCATAGATATTGGTGTTAAATTCAAGGAAATTTGTGCTACTTGACCGAAGCCCTAATCACAGACTTTGGTCGCAAGCTACTCCTCTATGTTGACCATGTTTGACAACTCCTAATTAGATTGTTTTGGGATCATTTTGTTCAACTAAGAAGGTTGCATAAATTGCTCCAAGACTAAGCTCCTTTGAAGACCATTTGACTGTTGTCATATCTCTGGTTAGGGCACACTTTGACAATAGTTGATTATTGTTGACTTGAGCAGATTTCAAGAAGATCAGATTTTCCTCTATTTGACTTGATCTCTCTCTTGAATAGTTGCTTGGCATATTGATATTAATTAGATATTGAAATTGGAGATTGGATGATGTACTCTTTCTTTGTTGAACATTTGAAGATGATCTAATAAGAAGAATATTTGCAAGGGTTTTCCCCATTGTCAGGCCAAGCAGTAACTCCATAAGGAAAAAATGATTCGACTCTATTATTCCATCAGGGAGGTGTTTGTTATATACATGAGGGAGAGACTGTTCAGTTCATCTCCCGATGACTGTTCATATTTCTAATTTATTTATTTACATAAATTCACCCAATCACAAGGATTAGGTGTCAACATTCTCC
>APFE030645605.1:23195-56187 GCA_000404065.3 Pinus taeda
CAGCAAACTTTTTCACAAGAGAGTCAAAGGTTATATCTTTGATATTTCCATTTGCTTGCAATGACTCAAGATAATTAGAGTAAGTAGGATAAAGTGCCTTGAGAAAAGCAATAAAAGGAATATCCAATTCAACTTTAGTGGATTTGATATCATGCATTATAGACTTTACTTCAGATGCAAGAGCAAGAGGATCATTATTTTGCAAATCAAGAGTGAAGAGTTTAGTCATGAGTTGAACAACTTCGAGTGCAAAATGTGAGTCATAGAGTTCTTTCAGCTTTTGTACGGCTTCAAAGGCAGTTGAATATGATGAAATATGGCGACTCACCTCTTCAATTACAGATGTTGCGATTAATGCATAAGCTTTGTTGTTCTTGTTTTCCCAAATGACAAGCTCTTTGTCTGAGGTAGGCTGTACTAGTTCATTGTCTCCGTCTCAGACACACACTCCTTTCCATAACTCATTGAAAATGAGGGTGTGTTTTATCATCCGGGACCATTCAGGATAGTTCTCCTTGCCAGTGAGAACTATTCCCACCATGGATATGATTGAATGCATTCTGTAAAAAAATTATTTCTGCTAATAGAAAAATATTTCTGCTGGGGAAATGTGCCTCAAAAATGATACAGCCCTATTCTTCCTTCAAAAATCAAAACCATATTCTATGCATATAGAATATCACCATATTTTTTTATTTTTATTTTTTAACAATATGGTTGCAATTCAAGGGAAATAGTATCAACTACTCAAAATAGAATCAGAAATATGATGCAAATCAGAATTTGCTAAACACTTGGACGGAAATATAAATCTCTATGCTCAAATCCTATGCTTTATACCTTGACTGCATACTTTCTCTTTGGAAAAATACATTTCTTTCCTTTTCGGTCTCTCAGTCTTCAATGATGCCTGATGCTTGGTAAGGCGTTACGTGATAATTGAATAAGTGTTCAAACTCAGCTTCTGGCGAGTCTTGAAGGGAACAGCATATATCCCACTTCTGAATGTGGACGGATTCCACAATTAGCAGCAACTGTCCACAGGCCAAACGTTTAGGCCAGCTTCGCCATGTAGACATTCTCCTCTCGCGATGACTCCACCATCGTCGATGCCGCCATTTGTACACAGATATTAAAAACTAACTTCACCTCTGGATCAAAGAAACGGCCACTGTAATGCACAAACACACTATAAAATGGAAAAACCAAGAATAGTGATTGGATTTTCGGTGAAAGCAGTAGCGCAAGATAATGAAAGGCAGTACAGGCGGAGCGAGAGCATATACTTTCAACAGGCATGAAAATCAGTCCTTAAAATCTCTCGGTGCAGTGTTAAATGGAGTTCTAAATGCAAGGGTTACGAACCCTCATAATCGAACAGCGTATGTAAAATATACAACTCGTTCTGATAGTTTGCAACAACTCTATAAAATATACAATGTATAATTGCAGAAACTATGTTGCCTAGAGCGTTGTTATACCAGCATGGAGGGAGGCTGTTCTTATTGATTGAGATACAGGCAATGAATAAAGCAGCACCTCGTGCCATACAAACACACTCCCCTCGCAGCATTAATCAAACAGTTCCACGCTCACCCCCCCAATGTTCATCACAAACGCTGCTATACTCAACGACTTTTTGAATTTAGAGAACAATGGGTAGACTGTGCAGTAGACAGAGAGGACAGAGAGCACAGTAGACAGTGGATAGAGAGCCCAGTAGACAGACTCCACAGGGACAGAGGACAGGGAGCAGTAGGCAGAATGGAGTTACAACTATTTTGGGAGCTGGCTCTGATGCCATGTCAGGCCAGGCAGTAACTCCATATGGAAAGAATGATTCGACTGTATTATTCCAACAAGTAGGTGTTTGTTATATACATGAGGGAGAGACTGTTCAGTTCATCTCCCGATGACTGTTCATATTTCTAATTTATTTATTTACATAAATTCACCCAATCAAAAGGATTAGGTTTCAACACCCATAATGGATTTTTCCCTGGTCATTTACCAAATTTTGCCTCTTGTCTCTTAGTTTCCTTTCATTGTGGATTTTTTTAATTTTTCTATTTATTATTTCTCTATTGTCATTGGATAATTGAAGAAGTGAAATTGTTAAATTGGATGCTATTGGATATTGTTTAAGTGATAGTTACAGCATAGAACAAATTGATGAAAAATTAACATGTTTTCAGAGCTAAGGTGAAGACAATCCCAAGAAAGATAGAGTAAGAGAATCCATTTTCTAGTAGCTGATCGAAAAAAGGAAAATATTTTTGTAAAAATGCCTTCCTCTTTTTTCAAGGAGCATGAGAATTTGGGTGACTCATCTAAATTTGTTGCATGGAAAGTCAGGTTGGAGCTCATAGCTGAAAACAATGATGTTTTGGACTTCATTCAAGGAAGAGTACTTGACACTCCGAAAAATTCTTCCTCTTCTATCAAAAACAAGCATATGAAAGGTGAGTTAAAAGAAAAGCAAATTATAGATGATGGTTTACAAGATAATTTACTTGTGTATGTTGGAAATTTGAGAAGGTCTAAGGACATGTATGATAAGATATTTGGCATGTATGAAGTAAAAAATTTGAATGAAATCATCTCTTTGAAAGACAAACTCAAAGACATGAATATGAATAAAGGAGAATTTGTGTATTCATACATTACGAAGATATCTCGTCTTAGAGATCAATTGCAAAAAATTAGGGAAACCACGCCTGACAGGAAATTGGTGATTGTAACTCTTATAGGTCTCCCTTCCATTTTGGAAACTTTCATTAATACTATAAGTAACAACAATAGCCTCCCATCATTTGATGAGCTTGTTGGAAAGCTCACTCAAGAAGAATTAAGGATGATATCTAGAGGAATAATTCAAGGACCAAATGAAAAGAAAGAAAATGGAAATCCATCTAAATCAAGAAGACCTCCTCAATCCAATCAAGATTCCAAGGATTCGAGAAGGTGAAATAGAGATGTTGAGTGCTATAATTGTCATCAAAAGGGTCACTGTGCTCAAGATTGTCCTGAAAAGAGAGATTCCCGAGAAGAAACTCTTCAAGGTCCTACAACAATAAATGCATCTTCAACAACAACATTTCATATGAAATAAGATACGATAGAAGAAGGAATCAAAGAATAAGAGACTCCCCCAATGATCGTAAAGATATAGATCATCCACCAAAGAGGTTAAGGAACTCTAGATATGAAGCCAATGCTACTAATTAATTTGAATATATTCTTATTTCTGCTTTATCTAGTTCATCTCCTCTAGATTCTTGGGATAGTTGGTTGGTTAACAGTGGGGCCTCTCACCACTTTTCTGGATATAAGGAGGTTCTCTCTAATTTTTTAGAGAGGGAGACCAATTTGAACATTATTCTTGGTGACAATACCACTCATCCCATAAAGGGCTTTGGTTCTGTCAAATTTCATTTGAACTCTAGGGAATTTGTCTTGCTTCATGATGTATTATATGTGTCGGGATTGAAAAAGAATTTGGTTTTGATATTTGCTCTGGAGGATAAAGGAATGAGGGTTGCATTCATTAAAGGAAAAGTACTATATTGTCTTGTTGGATCTTATATGAGAAATGCCTTCACATTGGGATCTAGGTTTGAAAGACTCTATAGATTCACTAGAAGACCTCTCCTAGCTATGGTCCATAATAAAAATCATCAAAGTTAGTTGTGGCACCGAAAATTGACCCATCTTCATTATGATGCTCTTCCAAAATTAAATAAGTTGGTCTTTGGGATCACTGATGTTCAAGCTCTACAAGATGAATGCCCTGGGTGTGCTAGTGGAAAGAAGACAAGGGGACCATTCCCCTCTAGCGAAAACAAGATGAAAGACATCCTTCATCTCATTCATTCTGATATATTTGGTCCAATGCATGTGAATTCACTTGGGGGTCATCTTTATTACATCACCTTCATCGACGATTTCTCAAGGAAGACATGGATATACTATTTGAAGCACAAGGATGAGGCATTCGAAATATTCAAGGAGTTCAAGGCTTTGGTTGAAAAACATACAGGGAAGAAAATAAATATCTTTAGATCCCACAACAGCAGGGAATACATCTCAAATGAATTTATAGACTTTTGCAAGAAGGTAAGAATTAAGAATGGCACCATTGTGCCCTACACTCCTGAGAAAAATGGAGTGGATGAGAGAAAGAACAAGTCCATTGTATAAGTTTCCTAAGCCATGCTCCATGATCAAAAAATGCCAAAGTTTCTTTGGCTTGAAGCAACAAATATAGTGGTATATGTTCAAAACAGGTTGCCTCATCAAGCTTTGAACAACAAGACTCCCGAGGAAGTATTCACATTTGTCAAGCCCGATATTGGTCATCTCCAAAGTTTTGGTTGCCCCGTATACTTCCATGTGTCGAAGGACAAAAGAAACAAGCTAGAATCTACTGGAAGGAAATGGATGTAACATTTTATGAAGATGTTTTCCTTAGAAAAGAAAGGGACCTCCCTCCGCCTCCTCCTCCTAAATACAAGAGTGATGACATGGATATTCTAGAAGGTCCTTTTATGCCTAAATCTAAGAATGATATTGTTGATGATCCCATGGAGCCTATGGACCTTTTGGATCCTCCTCCAAGTGATCCTCCTTCCAGGAAAATACCACTTTGGCTCAAAGACACACTTCAGTATGTTGAGAAACATGTTGTTGCTAATGGAACTTTCAAGGAAAGCAAGAAGCCACGTAGGTACCAAGCATATGTTGTAGCTATGGTAAATATTATTCAAGCTAAACCAAGTACCTTTGAAGAATTCGTGAAGGAACAAGTCTAGAAGGATGCAATGGTTGAAGAATATGAGTCTATTACGAAAAAATATGTTTGGGATATTGTGTCGAGACTGAAGGGAATATCTGTGGTAACCTCTAAATGGAAATATAATATCAATCATGGCGTTGATGGAAGCATCGAAAAATACAAGGCAAGGTTTGTAGCCCATAGATTCTCTCAAAAAGAGGGAGTAGAATATGATAATATATTTTTCATGTGGCCCGACATACAACCATCAGTTTGATAGTAGCCCTTGATACAAGTCAGGGATGGACTCTCCATCAAATGGGTGTGAAGACCACTTTCTTACATGTTTTACTATAAGAAGAAGTGTATGTAGAACAACCTCCAAGATTTGAATTTTAGGATAGAAAGACCCATGTATGTTGATTGAAGAAATCTCTCTATCGATTGTTGCAAGCCCCCCTGTGCTTGATATGGTCGTATTGAAAGTTGCTTGATAAAGTTTGGATTCACAAGGAGCAATGTTGATCCAAACTTGTACTTCAAAACAACCTAAGGCATGCCTCTCATTTCAGTATTATATGTTGATGGCTAATTCATGACAGGTGTAGAACCCCTCATTCTAGAATGTAAGAGGAAGTTAGCTTCTGAATTCGAGATGAAAGGTCTTAGTTTGTCACACTATTTGCTAGGACTAGAAGTATGGAAAAAGTTAGGCAAGATTTTCCTTCTACAAGGAAAATATGTTGTGAAACTACTAGAAATATTTACCATGGTTGAGTGCAAATCCTTTCCTACACCTATGGAGATGAATTTCAAGAAGTTGTGTGGATATGTTGTTGGACCGAACCTAGCAAACCCTTCTGAGTATAGAAAAATAGTTGGTGCTCCGATGTTTCTCGTGAATACTCACCCCGATATACATTTTGCAGTTAACACCTTAATCCATTTTATGACTGAGCCTCACCATGTACATTGGGTCGTTATTGTTATCACTCAAAAGATTTTCTTGGCTGTGAAAGAAAAACTCCTAAGGTAAACTTTTCAAACCATGCTTATAGATTGGTGGCTGGCCCCTCCAACCCAGAGAGGGATCTCTCTAACATCTTAATCACTAAATTCTTAGAAACTGGTTGTGTCTTTAAACAATGGCTAGATCTTCAGTTGAGTTGTGTTGAAATAGGGTTTGGTTGGGTATGAGGCAATTAATCCATTGAGAAATAGAGTCAACAAACTAGGTTTTAGATGAAATTACCAAGACATTGACTATGTGATCAAGATGGACAGAGGCAGGGTAGATGGCATACATTAAACCTATCAAAATAGCATTTGACATGGCAATAGAATATAGAAATAAAAATCCACAACAGCAAGGCATGAAACATGAATCCTAGTATCTTTAGAAGAAAGAGTGCAAATGTTTAGAATAAATGAAACAAAGCAATAAATCAATGAATTTTTTCACATTACCTTTACTCAAACATCAAAAGATAAAAATTCAATGAGCATCAAATAGAAGGAAAGTTGTAACTTGAAGGAACACAGACTAGGAAAACCATCGCAAGAATATTTGTATCAATAATCACAACCTTCTAGTCTTGGCACTGTAAAATCATATAATTTGACAAACACACATACAATAGACTCCTTTTACTCGGAATCCAACCCTTGGTTCTCTTTTTATGTTTAATTTATAAAAACACTACATAAGTTTCAAATCCAGAATCTATGGAAAGTCTTAATTACAATAATCATCAAGATCCAAGAGAAATGGATCTAAAAGCCTCTCCACCCATTTTTAGTTTGTTTTTTGAAATAATCAAGGCTGAGATAATATATGATTCCCAAGTTGAATTGATGAGGTGGCCTTCAGCTATTGACTTAGCATTTTTATAAGAAACAAAATTTTGGAAAATCTAGAAAAATTAGCATCAAAGATCATGTTGTAGGTGTTGCAACAACCCCTCCAAAAATTCTGAAATCCTTAAAATTTTCGGAGCCCCTGTATCGTGAAATATTTCCTGCACCTTTGGGATCTGTTCAAAATCCCGCTAGACCATAAGAGCCCCTTAAGAGCCTAAGTTTTCCTGCTAAGTGAAGCTAAGTCACAAAATCCTGTTTAAGCAAGTCAATCGCATCTTCAGAACGCGACTCTGTCAAACATTTGTGACCCTTGTGACCCACAAGTTGTAAAGGTCGCAATGGTCACAAGCAATACCCATTGCGACCATGTGACCCTTGCAACCCCGCGACTAGTCGGTCACAAGTACGCATAGGTTGCATAGGTCACATTTGACACTCTTTGCAGCCCTTGTGACCTCACAACCAATAGGTCGCAAGGTTGCATAGGTCGCAAGGTAGCACTTTAGACCCATGTGACCTTCGCACATGCGACCAAAATTATAAATAGGGAGGTTTCCCCTATTCATTTGTAATGGATCCTTTGGTCGCACGAAAGACGAAGAGGGATTGCAACTTGGGTGTGTGCACATTTTCTCTAGGTAGGTGACCTTTCACCTTCCCAGTAATCATGTTTTTTAACCAAGTGTCATTCCCTACCTCCCCAACCTTCCACATTCCACTCTAGGGGGATTCTATCCCCTTTTTCTTAGTCTTTTCACCTCAGACCAAAGAAGTAATTTCCTTGGCCCTGATCAGTATTTCTTGACCCTCTCATGACCATTCCTCGACCCTAATCATCCCTATTTTCACCAATAAGCCTAACCATCTTGCTAGGAAGAGTTCCAGACCTCCCCAAAGCCTCAAATCTTCCTCCTTGGCCAACCCAAAACCTAGGTCACACGACCCACGGTCGTGATACCACTTTTTCTGTGACTATAGTGACTACGCGACTATGTGACTTTGCGACCCCACAACCTGCGACCCATATACCAAGTCACTAAGTTGCACTCTTTGCCTTGCAACCATGTGACCTATCACCCTATGCGACCTGCGATAAAGGCCTCCTATCAGCTTTTGAAATTGATTTAATTTAGGCAGTCTTTTCCTGATTTTCATGTCGTCTCTCTCATCATGGGATTGTATTTTTTACATGCCAGGTGACATGGACCTCGAGTGCATCTCCATCTCCTCCTTCGAAGACGAGATGGAACCCACAAATACTAAGGCCGCTCATAGAATCTCTGGAAGCATTTCATGGGAGATCTACTAGGACGAGGAGCCACCCATCTATGGGGATACAGCTTGCAACATTAATAAAACCACGAAACTATCCTCATATAACATCTATGAAAAGTTCGAACAGACGGACATATCGAAAACCCAAGAGGATTTCACGATATACCTAAATGTCAAGAGCTCAAAGCTGCACAAGATAGCATCACACCCTATGATCTTTCCATGCGTAAATACTATTAACTGTATCTTGTAAAATACAAACACGGATTCATGGATGAATAAGGACCACATTGGAGCACCCTTAGTTGTGATCTCCCCTACAGATATTGTTGCCTACTATAGACTTTCAGAGATATAGGAGACGTTCAATACCAAGTGGCTTTCTGGTTTTGTAATCCCAGTTAAGGATATCCTGAGGGAACGGTGGCAAGACCCGTCAAAGTTCCAAGTAAGATCAGATCAGGCATATAGGACAGAGGGGTTACAAAATGTATTTCAACTAATTTCCTCTATGATGTGTCGCTTGTTTGGTAAGGAAGACTGTGATGTATTCTGTGGCACCTGGGTTCCTCTCATGCTTGTTGTTGCCACCCGAGGAACTATTTTTAATTGGGAAAATATTCTAGCATCATCTTTGAAAACAAACATAGTTGCAGCCAAGAACCTGTTGATGGTGTTGGACTTTCCAACATTAGGGGATCTCCCCGGTATGAAGTCCCAACTAGACCTCACATCGTTTGGTGTAGGAGTCCCATCTGGTACGATGGCTTGATTTCCATTATATTAAAGATTTGCCTCAACTCTTACTTGTCATCACAGGAGAGTGGTCTCCTTTGTCTTCCGAGAAGTGAGGTTCACGTGCCTGGTGAGTGTAAGTGTCACTTGTGTCAATGATTCTTTCACCGTAGAGGGATAGGGTGGGAGTGAGTCCCAAGTCGGTTGGGAGAAGTCCCAACTCTGTTAGGAACACACAACACAATAGGACATGCACATCTTCCGGTGGAACAATCCACACGGATGCGGAAGTCACAACACACAAGGGAAGATAACACGTAAAACACTCAACAAATTAGTCCAAACGATTGCAACGGTTGTTACAACAAGTTTTACGTGAAAGTTTTGTCTGATGTCCAGGAGAGTTACATGGGCGAGACAGCATTAACATCATATAAAACACATTTCCATTAATAGATTGTGTATTACAACAAGTGAAATAGTTTAGATGTAGAACACAGGTTGAATCAACATGCATCACAAGTGTTAAAGATTAGTCTTACAACAATTACAATACATGTGTGAAAACGTGCTAGCCTGTTGGCAGGCTTCTGAATTAAGCGAAAGTTCCAAGACACGTTTTTACACCATACATCACTAACCCTGAGTGTGGAGCATTGGAGAAATTACTTACTCCTAAAAGAAAAGATTATAGACTCTCTTGGCTATGTGGGAGTTGCTGAGGTGAAAAGGTCCTTTGCATATACAAATATGGGGTTATTTATAGCCAAGGGTGAAAACTGACCCTTGTGGTTGTTTGACTACCCTCATGATTGTTTGACTTCCATGACTTTTCCACTTTACATGACTCTTTGTACAAGAAGTGGGTCTCTTGGACTTCCATGTTACATTACATTGATTGACAACATAACCCATAGTGGAGATGTGGGCGACATGACTCATGACATGACTCAACATGACAGTGTTGGTACATTCGTACTACTTTTGGAGTGCATGTTAAGCTACAATGCTGCTAGGTGATGGATGTCTTCATGGTGTATCACAGCTTCATCTTCGCATGGCAAAGTGTGTGGAGTCTTCGATGGTATTTGTTTCGCTTGATGATGCTTAGGCATGTTGCTCATCGCTTTCATGTTGGAAGGCTTGACAGGCTCATCTGTTCGAAAAAGGTGCATGTTCATCCATTCATGAGAACATCTTACATGTTTTCCCGTCCATCTGTCCACGAACATATCCTTGCATGATCATTCGTTCGAGAGCACATCTCTTCACATGCATTGTTCGTTCATCCATTGGTGAACCTGTCCTTCTGCATGTGCTCCCTTCATTCATCCCATTCGTCGTCTTTCCATGTTTGTTTGTGTACCTATACCTGCAATCACTCATGACGAGATGACATCAAATCCAAAACCTCCTAGTCTACCATGACACATGTTCATTTCAGATGTAGTGACCGGGAGAGGCAGCAAGGTTTCGAAGCCATATGATGGCTCCGGGCATTGCTGATGAAAATTACGCAAGAGTCACTAAGTAATGGAGATGGGAAATCCAAGTCAATAGTGACCGTCTACAAGGTCTGGCTCGGCTGGAAGGTAAAATTGTGCAAATTTTGGGAGGGACAGTCCTGGCTGTAAGAAGGTAAGGCAGGTAGGATCTGTGCAGTTTCTGGAATGAGCAGGCAACAGGCGCTGGGAGGCCAAATTTGCTCAATTTTCTGGAGGAACAGGTTGGGCTACAAGGAGGATCAGTGGGCATAGATTGCACATTTTTTTAGAGGAACAGCCTGGTAGCTTGGTAGCCAAAACTGCGCAATTCCCAGAGGGAACTGGTAGTTGGCTGCTAGGGTCACTAGCAGCGAAAACTCCACAATTCCCATAGGGAACTGGCAGTTGGCTGCTGGGGTTACTGGCAGCAAAAACTACACAATTCTTGGAGGGAACTGGAAATCTACCGCTAGGAGTTGTTGGCAGAGGAAATTGCACTCAGGCTGCGAGGTTGGCCTACAAATCATCTCTGTACAATTTCTGAGCTAAGTGGACTGTTGAGCAGCAGAAGGCTTGCTCATAAAAACCGCGAAATTTCTTAGATGAGCAGTCGGTCGACTGTTGGGATGATTAACTGGGAAAACTGCCAATTTTCTGAGGGAGACAGGGATGGGCACTTGGTGTCTATCCGGCCTGTCTGTGCAATTTCCTCAGTCAGCTAAGCGAGTAAAGTTAGTGGCCTCTACGCAATTTTTGAGGGGAGTCAGTCTCGAGGTGACTGTTGGTTCCGATTATCTGGGTGGTCGATATGAAAATGGATTGAATTTCTTGCAAGCAGCGCAGCTTGAAAATACTTGCTTGATGCTTCTATGTTGTTCTAGTTAACATTCGATCAAGTCGATGGCAGGATGATGGTCTAGTTGTTAGAGGGGAGTCTGGTCGTCAAAACTTCTGAAAAAATGACTAAGTGTGTGAACGATCAAAAGATGCATAGGTGATCATGCAAACACACACTCACATGACTCGACGACGAAATGACTCAAACAATCCAGACACACATGTTCAACATGACTGACCGATGGTACAAGTGACAAGCGCAACACTCGCAATTGGTCGTTCATTGATCGAGATGATGCTCGCGTGACTCTGAATGTGACTTTATATGTCAATGCGACATATGCTTTCATAATGAACACAATAAGCACATATGAAGCGAAGACTTTGAGCATAACCAGAACATGGTCACAAGCATGACTTAGACACCAACATGTATAAATTTGAATGAATTGAACAAGCAAGGCAGATACAAGGACTCACACGAGCTCACGGAGTGAACCCGAGTGTGTGCAGTCATCAAGTGAAACTCTCAAGGGAGGCTCTGATATTGGGTGCAGGCCAAAATTTTGAAGCATTTTGTAGCCACTACAACACTTGGCGACACACTGGTAGAACTCCAGCTTCTCTATTTTAGTTCATTGCTAGAATAGGGCCTTAGTATTTTGGGGAGTATTGAATTGCTATGCGGGTTACTTTGGCTTCCCCACTTACCCCATGGACATACATGGTCCACCCTTTGACAACTCAGTGAAACACAATCAAAATTTCAGCTTTATCTCAGTGTTTCGAATTCGGGAAAGGTAGCTTAGCTCGCGAGTTGAAGATTTTCAGAGTATAAGTTTTCATCTCTAGTGTTTCTCCACTGCTAGCAAGCCTGGACAGTACCCCAGTGGAGTCACGCAGGAATGGAGTTGCATGCTTCACCTCTTTTCGCAGGAAGCCTTTCTCTTATTTTGCCTTTGTATTTTTCAAGAGGATGTGTGTAGGCACTTATTGATTTTTGGCGTGGAAGAGGGATCCCGACTTATTGAGAGCATAAGAGGTTGTTCCTTTAGAAAATCATGTGAGACCTCTGACATAGGTTTTCTCATTTAGATTTTCCCCTTCTCTGTTTCTACTAGTTGGATGAGCTTGAACACACAGAGCAGAAGGTTGACTATAAGCATGGGGCTTCCCAGTGTGGACATAGGTTCATGGTTGGACCAAAACTTCCCTTGTAGACAGTTCATATTTTCTGTCAAGACTTCATCAGCTAAAGGTTAACCAAGCACAGAGAAGACAGACACAAGACTGGCCAAGTGCTGCAGTGTCACAAGTCTCTTCAAATTTTAGTCACATACTCTATTCAAAAGCTAGAATGTAGTAGTTGGCAACACTTATTTCTGGAAACAAAAATAGTAATATACCAAGTAAAAAAAATAAATGTAAAAAAAAAGTAAGCAAAGAAAACAAAGTGAAAACAACAACAAGAAAGAAAAGCAACAAAGTCAACAAGCAAACAATCATGCAAACCAGAAAGCAAAGACAAGCAAAAAAGAGAACACTACTCCTACTCCTATGTTAAATGCTCAGGGTTACGTGAAATGAAATTTCCAATGAAGCCACCATAGGCATACCCGACCTGCAGTCACAAAGAAATGAGCGATTAAAACAGATGAAAAATAGTGTGCAACAAGAAAATAAAAAAACTTGAAAAATTTGCACACGAGGAGAAAGTATTGCATGTGGGTGGAAGAATGTGTCACAACCACCCAACACACATGCTTACCTCTTCCGTGACTACCATTTTTCAACAAGCCTCAGAGGCCTCTTGCAAGTGCGTGTTGTTTTGCACCAAGTTTCTTAACGAGTGCAAGGAAGGACTAAAGCTTGTTACTTGCAACATGACTCGCCAAGTAAGATTGTTCCATCCATTTAGCGATTGGATCATAAAACTTGTGAAGGTTGTTCTGAAAGATTCGTGATGTTTGAGTAGACGGATTCCTCATTCGATAAAGGGGATCATGATGGGAATCTGATATGGATAGATAGATCTGGTCATTCTCATCATTCATGTCAAGACAGTGAGAGCCTACCATAGCCATCAGTGTAGGCTGAATTGCCTCACTTGCTTGACAGAAGTCTAAGAAGAAATATGTTACATGGTGAAGATCATAGTGCGTGAAACGACTGTCATTGGATGTATTATTGGGAAAATGATAAACTACATGACAGCCACCCAAGATAGAAGAGAAATCAGACCAGTCGGTCAAGATGTCGGATTCCCAATTTGACATTAACAAAGAAACCTTTTGAATAATTGTACGAATGCTTTGAATGAGGGAACCAAGTTCGTTGTGCACTAGGGATGATAGAACACCCACTTGCAATTGGTGAGAAAGTGTGCATGCGTCATGGTCACCACAAAAATGTAGAAAGGATGCCAGAACTATGAATATGTGAAATAGGTTAGGGTGTGGCAAAATGAGAGTAACTTGAATCGCACGATATGTTGTGCGCTCGTCATCACACAAAGAGATTGCTAGTGTGATGAGTGGACAGATTTGACGTGCAAAAATTGCAAAAAGGCCAAGGAGTTGATTACAAGAGAGAACATTTGATAAGTGTGATTTCGGATAGAGATGATCAACTTAATTGTCCCATGATTAGATGAGGGATGGGCACTCCCAACCCGAACTGGATGTAAGAGAGGTGCATGAAGATAGACATGTTGTAATGAACTCGTGGATTCAACCATTAGCGAAAATCTGAAATTTTGAAATATCATACCCCGAACGGTAAATATTATTTATACAGGGATCCACGTTGAGTGCAACCATGCAAATAGATGGATTATGCGTGAGAAACAAGATCTGATTTGGTTTGATGGGCTTACCAGAGTCACGAGGTCCTGACATAACCATCAACGGACGTTGAAGTGCCTCAACTCCCTAGCATGTCCCGAAACTTTCTACAATTGAAAAATTGCATTTTGGGATGTGAACCAGATCATGCATAGCTTGAGGATGGTTGTTGTTACTAATTTCAAAACTTCTCTTAGGATGAAAACCATCTCTGTCATAGGCTTCATCAAAATTTTCAGCAAGCTGACTTGACGAGTTGTCTTCATGCAACACACAAGATGATGACGAGAAGGAAGAGTCTTGTGTGTTGAAACTATTTTCATCATGGACAACCTCATTGCCTTATGTTGATCGAGGATATAACTCAGAAGATGAAGAAGAAAGAGAATGCAGAGTGTCTCTGACGCATGTTGTGTGCTTTGAATGATAGGACACACAGGCAAGTGAGGTGTAGAGGAAGCTTCGATATGGATGTCTGCTTTGACCGATGTGCATTCTAGATCTGAGTTAGAGTGTACATGACATGAAAATAGATCATACGATGTTCTTGGGTGTTCATCACAACATATGGAAGCATGGGAGTGATGACAGCCCAACATTGGAGGTTGATCGAAAAAATTGATTGTGCATGATGTTTCACCAAGATTCGTGGATCGAGGATTGATCAAGAATGGAAGCTCAATGTTTTGAGAGGAATTGATTGTGTCTTCACCATCCTTCTCCTCCACTTGTATGATGATACTACCTTGCACATCACTGCAACTTGAGCCAGCTGCTCGAGAATCAAGAGAGTGTGCGCGGCTAGCTTGTGAAGTAGATCACTCAAGTGAGACATGGTACAAGGAGTCGTGGCTTGTCAATGATGGAGGATGGCAGAGATGCATATTACACTAAAGACTTAGGTTACGAATTGCGATGTCCTCTTGTGGAATGGAGGGATGATTTTTCACCATAGGCTTTCCTAACCATTCTGGGATTTCCTTCATTGGGGTGGGAGACAGCTGAGCAGATGTATTGGGAACATGCTGCGCGGATTTCTCATCTTTTCAACCACTACAAGGGGGTACCCTCTTCGAGACATGAGGTGTCTCGTGATCCACAAGGGTTGAGGAAGAAGGGAAATCATGAATTTCATCATTTCAGGAAACATGAACCAAGCGTTTCAGATCTTGTCTCATGAAGTCAAGATCCACAAACTGCTCATGAATTTCGTGACATATGTGAAGGAAGTAGGTAGTAAAGCCCTCCACTGATTATCCAGGCTTCATTCTTAAATGAGAGATTCTTTCATAGACATCTTGGTGGTCACACTCATCAAAGTCTTGATGGATCTTCATGATGAAAGTGAGAAGGGAATGGATGGAAGCAGGTGGCAGGTTATGACACCATTGATTAGCATGACCTTCAAGGGTGAGGAAGAAGAGTACGCAAACAATCTCATCACTATCGATTTCATGAGATTCATAGAAATGAAGAAAATTATAAATGTGCTTGGTTACAAACATTTTTTCCTCACTGTCAAACTTTAATAAGGACAAGTGATCGAGAAGCTCATCGAGGATTGATAACCGATTAAGGGAGAAATCAGAGAAACACCCTGAGAGAAAGAATCGTGTATTATTCATTGGGTAAGATATTCAACCTAGATGTACAGGCTCAGGTTGTCATCTAACCCTCCTTCTAGCGTGAAAATGTTGACAGTGCTCGAACCGCCAACATCAGGGGATCTCCCTGGTATGAAGTCCCAACTAGACCTCACACTGTTTGGTGTAGGAGTCCCATCCGGTATGATGGCCCGGTTGCCATTATCTTAAATATTTGCATCAACTCTTACTTTTCAACATAGGAGAGTGGTCTACTTTGTCTTCTGAGAAGTGAGGTTCACGTGCCTGGTGAGTGTAGGTGTTGTTAGGTTCCTATACCAATAGGTTTCATTTTTCATGATTGACTATGGAAGTGCCAAATATGTTCATCCTTGCATGCTGCAGAGGTTCCATATTTTGTATATAGACAAAGAAAATTAAAAAATGAAAAGAGGGTACGCCTTAAAAGAATAATCAAAAGGCAAGAAAATGAATTGGTCAGAAAAAATAGCAAAAATGAACCCCAAACCAAAAGACCAAGAAAGTGGCTAGTCAAAATGCCACCGATATCTTATTTTGCAAGTTCACAATGTGTAGACACTGTTGCTTATCACACTTGATCGATGGCCCAACAGCTCAATCTGGACCATTCCACATTTAAATTTGTTGTTGTAGAATAGAGAATGAATATCTGTCCAAACAGTTCAAGCTTGGCAGATGAGTAGATAGGTAGAGAAATTAAGGAGCCCAACTGCTTAATCTGGGCCCTTGGAAGAGATAAGGGTACACTTAGATGGGAGGGCAGTCAAAAGAAAAGAAAGAAAAGCAGGGTTTGTTAGTCTAAATGCACCCAATCAAAAGGAAGAAAAAATTTTAGGTGTATTAGGCTGAGTAGATAGTTTGAGGTTGCAAAAGCAATGTTATAATTACTTTTTGTCTTGTCAAGAAGGACTCATCTCATCAATGACATTGGTACCATGGTGGTTATTTGGTTGCATGACTTTGGAAGCATGACTAATTCCCCTTCATTCCCCCAAAGATCACTTACTAACATCCCCTCAAGGACCTTGGGATTTGCCCAAAAAATTCCAGTTTCACTCCATTTTATCTGAAATACCAAGTTGACATCTGAGTTGACTTAGTGAAAAGAAGCCACATTTCTTGTGTAAAAATGATCATTCCACAATCCTTTCACTTCCCTATGCCTAAGTTTTCATCCTATAAACTTAGCATTCATCCATTCAGTTTCAATCCATAAACGCATATTAACCTCTAACTCTATTATTTGGCTCCCTTAATCATTCACCCATCCCTATTACACAAAAACTATATAAATAACCCAAAAATATAAATATCCCCACCCCTTGGCACTATAGCCATACAATACAAAGTAGGGGAATACTAGGTCCATTTGGGGCCTTAATATTAGCCCTTCCACGTCCAAAACTTAGGATTAATCTAACATTTGGTTAGATTAATAGCTATGATGACCCCCGCACACACACAAACCATACTATATATTCCCCGCGCATGCATTTTGTTTGGGTTTTGTTTAAAGTTTCATTAAACGAAAAACCATAACTTGGCGCCGAACACGCATAAACCCATAACCAAAGTTCAAAACCTCCTCGAAACCTTTGAAAAATTAAGGTCTATCGTACGCGCTTTTTTGCTAACGCCTGATCATATCGCCCTCCCATCCACCGTCGGATCGCCCCCCACAGATCCGACGGTCCTGATCCATATCGAACGCGCCCCGACAATGGTACGTTAGTACCCGATGGTCGACGGTTTCACCGTCATACACGGGGACACCTGTTGTCCTCTTATTGCATCGGGCCACCTCTGATAGTTACCGCCCCGTACCAAAGGCAGTCCGATGGAAACTGCTTACCGCTCTGTCCTTCCGCCTGCATCACCGCGTGACGTTGCAGCCACGTCACCAGCCACTACCCTGCACCTGCGCCACATCATCCGTTGATGTCACCACCCCACCACCGTGTCAAGTACCACGTCATTATACACGTCAGCTGCCATGTCATCCTCCGTACCCGCTATGCGACAAAAAATATGTCATGATGACGTCATCCCCGAAAAGCGCCAAAAGCGCTAAAATGTCCAAAATTTGTTAAAAACTCATGAAAATGACTATTTTGGTTATTTTCTATTTGCGCACCCATAGACAACGTGCATGCGATTTCCATGTCCACCCTCCTCCAGAAGCTGCACAGTCCACCAACCTGTGAACTTGGCTCCATAGCTCAACTCCGCAGCTCAAAGCACCCCTGCTAACTATCCTGGGCGCCATTAAAGACAGGTATTTACCCATTTTTTCGCCTGAAACCCTGTTTTTACGATAAATCTTTGTTAAAATCGCCGAAAGCAACCGTAATTCACATCCAAAATTGCTTTTGCCTATCACTCAAACATCCTGCATGCACTGTCCGAGTCGTTGCTTCAAAGCAAGCCTGCAAATTTAAGCCCATCCCCTCGGCAATTTGGCCATTAGAATATGTTTTGCACCCATTTTTGCCAGCAGAGACCCCTAAGCTTCCCAAGCCTTGAATTAAAGTTGTCAAGCACCCTGTGTTTTCTATTTTCTCCTGTTTTCTAAAGGGAATTCCTCAATTCCCACCCCCCTCTGCAAAATTTCACTCCTTTGGTCGAATCCAAGCCAATTTCCACTGTGTTTTGCTCACAGAGCTTGCAATTCAACCAATTCATGCAAAGAACCCTGCCAAACTCTGCAACAATTGATCCAAACCATAAATCTTATACATTAAAATCAGTTTGATACAAAAATTAGTTTCTATACTTCTGATAAAAGCCTTAGAGCTTGAAGTGCTATTTTTTGTTGCTGCTTACACCTGTATTGTAATCAAAACACAAACAGTATAAACATGGAGGCTCCAGTGGCTCTCAACATAGCACCATTGAATGCTCCACACATGGATTTAGAATGGCTACCTTTGGCAGACAGAGACTTCCAAATCAAGGATATGATGGGCCTCGGGTCTCACCTTAAAATTGTGTGTCACTTCAGAAACAATCACAGGAATAACACTGATATCCTGGGAATCTGGCAATCTAGTATGCCCATCTACTACCTCCCATCAATCAATGTGCTTCCTAACTTCATTCATCTGTGTCATTCAAACTATGACCCCACTCAGAGAGCAATCCTCACTCCAGATGGGTCTGTGCTGTTCTACATCACTCCTCAATCCATAAATGAAATGTTGAACTTTGAGCCACCTCAGCCTCTGGTTCCTCTTACAATGAAGCACTTACTTGATCAGGGTGCAAATCTCTCTAGTTCAGAAGTAGCGAGGCTAGGTCAGTTATTTATGGAATTACAGTGCCAGGCCAATCATCCTCCACCCTATCATCAAGTCTCATTCAATGAAACAGGCAGACTCCTGGTAGATATGATTTCCTACATTCTAGGATGCAAGACAGGAGAATTTGTGGATGAGACTATGTTTTTGTTATTAACCATGTTCACTCCAGGACAACCGCCTGTTGTCATGTATGACTATGCCACCTTCATAGCAAACAAAATACATGAGCAATTCATGATGATGGAGAGAAAAAGAGTGTTCAAGTATACTTCCTACATTTACCATCTGCTCCTGTACTATCACCCTGATAGTTTCAAAGTTCCTCTCAAGAGACTGGACTCAAAAGGAGAAAGAAGATCTGTTATCTTCTAGACCTCAGTTTTCCATGAAGTCCACTACTCTTCCTACACATATTGTGAGTTTGTTGACATGTTCATCTACTTAGCCACTTGCCTATTGATGATGACTCCTCTTGGCAGACTCACTGTTGAAATGCAAAGAATCCTACATCTTTCAAAGGGCTACAGCATTGGTGATTGGTACTTCTACCAAAACCATACAGTGATTAGAATTTATGGGTGTGAGTTGCCTCCCTATAAACTACCAAGATATGTCCCCATGAGACTTTTTGCCTTAGAATATTTCAATCAGTTCAGTAGTGCATATTTGACTCATTTTCATGGGAAAAACAAGAAAGCACAACTTAAAATTAGACATCAATTGGGTCCCTTTGTTTTCAATAAAAGGGAAGAAGCCTGGAAGGATGTAGACAATATGCTAAGGGAAGAGCTCATGTTGAAACAAAGCTTCTTTTGGGCACCATATGACCCTGAACACTTTATAATCCTTAGAAGAATCAAACACAGGCTTTCAGGATATGTGCACCAGCCAATCCCCCACATTGAACAATATGCTAATCAACAAGAATGGGTAGAGGGCACATTAGATGATGAAGAGCTTACTGAAGAAGAAAGATTAGAAAAAGATATGAAAGAACATGAGAAAAGAATTGACCTGGAATATTTTGCACAGGTCACCTTCACACAGCCTCAACATATTGGAGCAAGCACATCAACTGCTACACCTCCACAACAGCAAGCTAAAGAAGCCATTTCATCTGCAGGCAAAGGCAAAGAAATTGAGCATTCAGAATAGCAAAGTACAATGGAAGAGCAACCATCCACAAATCAAGAAAAGGGTCAAGAAAAAGGCCCTTCAACGCAACAAAAGGAAGTCGAGATCCTTGTATTGCAAACCCCTCGTAATGAGGAAAGAGCTAAAAAGAGGGACAGAACAGAAGAAACACCTACAGGGGCATCCACCGACCAGCAAGGTGAGAAAAGACAGAGGCTAAACCCTTATTCCGAGGAGGAAATTACTGAAGAAACCACAGGCAATATCAGAGGTGAGGGAACTTCTGAACAGCAGATCCCTCCTATTTTGGAAACATCGGCCAGCTCCTTTCAGCAGGAGCAAGAGAGACAACCAGGTGGGGAGGTTTCATCCTCCAAACAGCAGACCAGGCAGGGCTCGGATATCAAATGAGCATTCACTGAGATCAAAGCTAGAAACGAGCCAATAAGGTTTCAGCTTTACAATCAATTGATGAGAATGGCACCAACAAATCAACAAAGGTTGATGGCAGCGTATGACATGCAAGCAGGGAAGATGACTCTTAGTCACTTTAGACCCACGGTACAGTAGCCACAGTCAGCTGCAGAATATATTAGAACCAATCTGGAGGTCCTGGCCAAAAACATACATCCAATAGACCATATTGAATTGCATAAGCAGGCTGGAGAAATGGTATACTCCACCCTAGCAAATAAGGCTCTAATGGCCCATAGATTGCAGAATTCTTTGTATAATACTTCTGCCCAACTAGATCTGGAGAAAGCCTCCTCATTGGCCAAGGATAATAGGATAAAATCCTTGGAAGAGATTATTATAGAATTGGGACATGATCCCAAAGATCCCAAAGGTGCACAGGCCTTGATCAGGAAAAATGAAGAGGATATAGCAGTCTTGAGAAGACAATTAGAGCTGCCAGCTGCCATACATCCTCAAACCACAGAGGTGGCACAACAACAGGAGGTAGAGGATGTGGTCAACCTGCTTATGAGGATGAACCAAAGGCTGTTAGACACAGAAAAAGCATTGGAAGAGGCTCAACAAGGGAAACAGCCAGAGTTGGCCCCTCAACCATCCCAAACAGCTCCAATAATTATAGCTCCTCCTACAACAGTCACTGCAGTAGCACCTTCCCTGGACTCAACTTCAGCAGCAGGTGCCTCAACTTCAACAGCGACTACAACAGCAGCATTGCAAGAGGCCATTTTGAGCATGGAAGCTATGATGAAATAAATTAAGGCTTTGGAATTACAAATGGCAGAAATGAAGGAAACCAAGGAAAAGCTAGCCAAGATTGAGGCTAGTTATGACAAATCAAAGATGACAGTTACCGAGAAGACCAGGGAAGTAAAGGCCCTAGAGAACAAAATAAAGGCCTTGGAGAAGGACCTCACTCTCCATAGAACCCTGACTGAAATAAAGACAATTTTGTGGGATAAGATTGGAAAGCTATTGCTGATCAATGGACAGCTATACAAACCTTTTTTTACCAGATAGAATTGATGGCAGTAGCTCAATATGAAACTCAAAAGGCCAGAGAATTATTGGAAGATAAGCCTGAGCAAGCCAATCAATTGATTCATTTTTTGAATACTCGTACTGGTGAGCAGCTAGCAGCTCTGAACATTTAGAACAGGACAGAGACTATTGTAAGAGTCAAGAAGGTGCTGACCATGAGAAATTTTGGTCAAACTATAGAAAGAAAGTGTCAAGAAATGCAGACAAAGGTACATGCCTTCAGACAAAAAATTTCAATATTACAGAGGAAATGTTTACCCAGCCTGGTCACTACCACTAGGAAGTTGTTAAAACAGGAACAGTATGCATATAGGCTAAATACTTATGTGCAAAATCAAATTATAGCATCATCAAGTGGCTTAGAAGAAACAGTGCCTCCCTCTGGACAAAGTTTGTATGATAAACTGGAATACTTGTTTTACATTGAGCATGAGATAGCACATCTCTTTCCAGTCTGGACAAATTATTACACATACACTGAAGCTGATGAGACATTATTTAAATTAAGAAAACATCAATTACCAACAGATTAGTGGTGGCAAAGTCTCCTTGAGATCCTAAAGTAGTTTTGATTCTCTTCTTGTAAATTGTCTGCATAACAAGCGAATTGCATTATATGGCTTTGCTATCGGAAAATCAAATCAGCCAAGGAGAAGATTCGCGCCAAGATCAACAAACTCAGGCACAGGTGGCAAAAGACAGCACAACAGAAAAGCACATCAGCAAAGCGGTCATCAACTGACTATCAGAGTCAAAGAGTCCACAACAAACAAGACACCTACAGCAGCCAGTAAAGTGCATTTATTTCCTCATTTATTAATGCATAGTTTTTTCCCACGTTAGTTATTGCTTCTGTCAGAGTAGATGGATAAATTTATTTCCAGATATTTCCCTATGGGATATTTTGTAAACTTCTATAAATACTTGCTAAAGAGATGTATTATTGTTGGCTGGTGAATATCATTATGGACATGCGTTGTAAGTTTTTGAGAACTCTTCATAAATAAAAATTGTTGGAATGCTTTGTTGGTGAACTTACTGTTGTGGAATCGATGGGAAAAAGATATATTACGGGATTCTCGTTTTAACGCATGGATCAATAAGTTTTTTGTACTCTTATTTTACTATATTTGTGTCTTACTTATCATCTAAATATCATGTTCTAAGTTACAGGAAAGAAGGATAACCCAGAGTTTACTTTGTTGTACTCTGTGTTCAATTCCTGTAATTTTCTATGCTTTCCACAGGAATAGCATAGGCAAGAATTCTTGATTTCTCTTGTCTCCCTGTTTCTTTCACTCTAAATATCATCAAGGAATTCTTAACTGCTCCCTAATAATGTTTATACAATTTCCCTCTGTTATTATAAATGAAAGATTCTTTATTGCCTTTCATTTCTTAACTTCATTTCATCTTATTTAAGCTTCAAAGTTGTTCTATGCTTAATTATCCTGCTCTGTAATTGTCTTATTGCCAAAGAAACCATCCCAGAGGCTCATTTCCATTAGACTCCATCAACCCAATGTTCTGAACTTCCCTCAACTTACTGCCTTAACTATTGAATGTCACCTTCCAAACATCAAAGAAAAACTTGTACCTAATAACTAGCCTAATATACAATCAAACAAATCTAAATCACAAAGAGAGAGCCCTCTCTGGTTGCAGATTGGCTAGGATCTGCAGCTGAAAGATTGGTTAGTGGTTACCTCGGCCATATTCCTTCTTGGAGCCAGGGAACAACTTGAGTGATAACATCATTGGCGACTCCGCTGGGGACTCTGAATCAAGAAAAGGTTAGTTTCCCTGCTTTGAACATATTCAAGCAAAAATACCAAAAACAAACTTAGAAGCTGGCTCCAAAAAAGAAAACTCGTTACACCAGATCCAATCCAGATCCTAATCCCCCAGCTATCTTTGAAAATCCTAACCTAATCCCAAAAACTCTTAGGAGACAGGAAAGCTTACAAATTGTTGATTCAGACTTTGATATACTTCATCAAAACCTTACACAATCTGAACTTTCTCCTGGAAGAGTCACTGTTCCTTCTGTCAATACTACAGATTCTCCAAGTTCTTCATCCACACCTCAAAGCATACTTTCCACTCCCCCATCTGCTGCCCATATTTCCACTCCTGTCCTCCTTGTTCCAGCCCTCTTATTTCTTCCTGCTGCCCCATTCATCCCTGTAAATATGGCCAACCGTTATGCTCCTTTGCAGTTGCCTGCCAATCCAGGGGCTATGCCCCAGGATTATCAAAGAAAAATCACCTACTTTGATGGTGCTAGTTCCTATACAGCTCAACAGCACACCAAGAAGATGCAGGATTATTTTGAGAACTATGAAATTGATGATGATGATGTGAGAATGAAAATCTTTGTCCAAAGCCTAACTGGTGATGTTGCGGAGGTAAATCCCCTCTGCGGACAGAGGTGGATCCCACTAGCCCCACAGGGGTCTAGCAACAATCAATCACGCTGCATGCAAGTTCCTAACTATACAATTTAGAAGTCGATCAGGGAGACCAACCTGGGATCCAACGCTGTTTGCTGTGGGAGAAGTGTCGCTCCTGTCCTCTAGCTCTGGTCGGTCGCTATCCTTGCGCTCCACGCATGGACACCTGCACAAATGAAGAACAACCCACAACCAAGCATAAAATCCGAAATCGTACAGCTATATATCAGTCAAGCAGGATATAATTCAAATATTACTAGCAGAACATATGAATGGAACCATAATAACAGTCGCTTATCATTAATAGAAAATAGAGAAGAATTACAACCACCTAAGGCTTGACACTGCAAATCTCCTCTAGCTAGGTCGGAAGTCAGTCTAACATGTCATGCAAAATCACTTTCTCTCTCTACAATCCGGCAGCATAACCTCTCTTTCAGCTCTTAGCTCAATACTATTTCTCTCAAAAACTCTAGCACTTCTTCTCCAAAAATTTGCACTCAAGAACTACAACTAGCCTGTTCATTATGGGGAGACAAGTCTTTATAGATGGGGGGAGAAGAGATATGCATTGTACATGGACACATTCTGAGCTTTTGGTAATACCCCATAATAGCCATTGCCTTGGATAGAAAAGCCGACGGTCGACTGCTTTTGTGGGCTTTTTCCTTCAGGGAACTGGGTGAGTCACGGAGGAAAAAGCATTCTAGCATGCGGTGGCCAAAAATCATGCCCAATTTGTGTGGCGCGGGCCATGCTCTGGGACAGAGCGTCTATGGGCGCGCCCTCTTTGTAGGGACTGAGCCATTGGCGCGGGTTAATACACTGTGGACCTGCGCTAATGGGAAAAAGGCATTTTCCAAGGTTAATCTTCAGAGGGTGTCTTCAGGGTTATTGAACTTCATACTCAGGGGACCTCAATGCAAGTGTTTTCAAGTTATGTCACTGGTCACAGGTCCGTAAATGTGTCCTCCAATGTGTGACAGCGGGAGCGTAACAAGGACGGTGACCAAGGGTGACAAATTACTGCGTAACACTATCATATTGCATTTGAAGCTCCCGTGCCTCTATTTCCAACCACCGTATGGTGGGGTCCTCCTATAAGGTTTTGAGGACCTCGAAGGATTCTTCCAACAAAGTGGTACAACTCTACATTGCTTGTTCAATTTCTTCCAGTCCTTTTTGAACATCATCAGTTGACTGTTCTTGAACTTCTGGGGTCGTGGATGGATGTGCCCTTAATCGTAGTTCAGTAATTTGTAGGTTGAGGTCTAGCTGGATCCTTGTAGCTTCCTCCTTTGCCTCACAAAACCCATTGGCCAATTTGTGGATCTGCATTCCTATTGGTAGATCTGTCGCAATTTCCAGTTCTAGGATGCGGTGACATGCTTCCTCTACGATTTGGTCCAACTACTGGTTTTGCCGTAGTGCTTCATCGTGTTGTAGGCTAAGCTGTTATATGTTGATTAGCTATTCACTTATAATTTACACTGCGCGTCCCTCCCTAGTGTGGAGTTCTACTATCGCTCCGTTTGGTGGTTGGTATAAAATATCCCACAGAAGGGCAGCCAAGTTTAGGCCGAGTCCCTCGATCTGTCCTACCATGGCCCTATCCTCCATGCTATCCGCTATCAGTGTTTTTTCTGGCAGCGCGACAGTGTTGGCCATTTTGGCCCACAACAATTTCTCTATTGCTGATTCTCCCATGGAACAATAGATAACTACCATTCCCTCTTGTGGGAGTCGTACCTAAAATCCATGCAGCTGTGCCTTGAGTGCTCCTAACACATTATGCTACTCTGTCATTGCTTCTTGGAGTGCTTCCCTAGTGACCTCAAGAACTATGTTTCCGATGTCGTATAGATCACCCTCTGTCAGTGTAATAGGCTCCCCATCCGATTTAGAAGCCTTGGTCTTCTTCCAGGGCCCTATTCGTTCTGTACCGTGCGGCCATTTCAACTGTGTTGATGATGTGTTTGGGCCTGTGCCTACCACTGTATCTTCCATCCCATGTCCTGTGGTCAGGTTTAGGCCTCTTCCCTCCTGCATTGTGGTTTCCCCCATTACTGGTGTTGTTGCTGCTTTTTCCCCGGCCTTAGTTTGCTCTGCTACGACCTTTGCTGCTTCGTGGGAAGCCCTTACCTCCTCAACTAATTGTTCATTCTACTTCTATTGTGCTAGCAACTTTGCAACATTGTTCTGTCTAAATCACCATCTCATTGCGTGCTGCCAGATCCGAGGCATGCCATTCAGGTGGCCATGAGTCGAGCACCATGAAAACAACGTCATCAATCATGATGAAGGGGATTTTGGTCCATTTTGACATACACATTGTGCATATTGGCCTTAAAGTCTGCAAAGCTCTACAGACTATCGTATACCATGGGGGATAGGCACGGTCATTTGTTGATCCACATCTGTATGCTCACCTCCATGAGTATCCAAAAGATCTTGATCTTGTGGATTCGCGTGGCGTGCCTTGTCACCCAGAGTGACATGTATTTCACTGCCTCTAGCGAGTCCTGGTTAAGAGGAGGAAACTGACTATCCTCCAGGAATTCCCCTTCAACCAACAAGATGGATAAGAGCAACCACACGTAGTGGAAGTTCTTACCCTACTCATGGGCCTCCTTGCAGTTCATCAGGAACTCCTCGCAGAGAAACTGTGCTCAGTTGAACTGTACCCCCTCGGCGCATTGTTCAGCCAACGCGATGATTGTTGCTAGTACCTCATTGCCATGATATTTTCTCATCACTTTTCCTGCTGGTAGCTAGGTGGCTACGTGCACCCCTCTGTCTTGAATTCTAGTAATGACATAGCCCCTTTGCTTCTTCTCCAACTTGTATTTCTTCTTCATGGCTTCTGCGAGCACCAAGTCTCTGCTTTGGCCAGCTATTTCCACGGGGTCCCTTCCCATATAGGGAAGGTGAGAAATCCTATGAATAAGCTTTTTCGTCATGGGAATTGACTCCTCCAGCCACAAGTACCCATAATGCACTGGGCAAAGCAGTTGCTTGATGAGAAATATTTTGATTGGTGCTCGATGAAAGTGTGGAATCCATAGTAGGTGGAGTAGCTCAGCCTCCTCCACCCCGTGTAGCCATTTCTGTGGTTGTAGCATTGTAACTAACCCCTCCTTACTTTGATTCATAAGTTGGCTAGTCTCCAAATGTGGGAACTTTTTGCTATCCATGAGGTCCCAATATTCAAATTTCATCATGGGCACGCGGCTCAGTACTCAGCCCTCAAATAGAATTCCATCTGTGAGGAGTGGGGTTTTGAGTGCACTCTTAACGACATCCATGTCCTTGGGTACTTTTGCTT
This sequence comes from Pinus taeda, assembly GCA_000404065.3. NCBI lineage: Eukaryota > Viridiplantae > Streptophyta > Pinopsida > Pinales > Pinaceae > Pinus > Pinus taeda. Next base: position 50,355 of record APFE030645605.1, read on the forward strand.
TCCCTCTTCATGGGGGGACATATTTGGGCAGTTTTGGTGCAGCGTGCATTCGCTGAATGTCTTCCTCCATTTCTTCATTTCGTTCATTCTCTTCTATGAAGGCCTGGAGATCCTCCTCCTCATCATCTATCTAAATATTAACCATCTTTCCCTTGTCTTCCATAGACAGTTTACCAAACCGCAGATTTTGCGGGGACATGTGGACTGGTCCTGCTGCCTGTGGATCCTTTTTGGGCCTCAGTGTCCGGGGTGATTTTGGAATTTCTAGTGCCTCCCCCACTTGCAGTGAAGGGCTATGTGTGGCGTCTTTGGTGGTACTTTTGGCAAACCCCACACCTCTCCTGGTAGTTGTCATCATGTTCGAGCTGACTATAGTTGTTCGCAACTTTGGAGGCTTAAAACTGCTTGGCGCTCAACAATGTGGGCTCTCTTTAACAACTCAAATCTCAAACAAACAAGTGTTGTCTCGTCACCCACCTTGGTAGTTTTATAGCATCCTTCGAATTTGAATTTTATCATTCCCCCCATTTCTGAGTCATTAATTCATTCTTGGCAGTAGATCTTCCCAAATCTAGTTTTGATTCTGTGTCTTAATTTCCCACCGTCTGCTCCTGATTGCCTTAAATTGGACATGTTGTCATGAACAGTGACACCAATGGTCACTTCTCAGCTTACCTGCGTGGCAGTGCAACCCCTTATACATGGCCATGACCCTTGTGACGTACCGATCCTACGCATAACCTCCATCTCACGCATCTCCATACATGCTCTTTTATAGTCCCGCGCTCTCTTTCAAATGCTTGGAGCGCTGAGACTGTGCTTCCTACAGATAATCAGGTGGTCGCACCATCGGTGTGAGGCTTCAATTTACCTACCAACTCGGTCCATAGGCACCCCTCAATTACCCTTGCATCGATTAGTGCGTCGCATTCTTCCTTGTATGGTGTGCTACCCTGTTTACTTTTTCTAGTAAGGTGCGGTCGTAGCCATGGTAGCAGAGCTAGAAATTCTTAGTGACAATCTTCTAATGCGGTGGTATGGCTACCCACATCTTGTCTTGTCCCTCTATCGATGTGATATGCTTGCATGATTTCAGTTTCGAGTCTTCTAATTTCCACATCCATTAACATGCTTTGTTGCTTTAGTCGTACATGATCTTATTTGAGTTTGAGAAGCTCAAGGTTCCCTCGCCGAATGGCTTCTTGAATCTGCATATGTTCGTCCTCGTGTGGCTACATAATCCCTTTGTTCTAGTCCTCATGTGTTGTCCCAATTATGGGAGTTATTGCGTGAGGATTCCTTTCCAAAGCTATGGCCTCGACTCTGCTCGTCATCTTCGGAATCATTCCCGCACTCAGGTTCTTATGCATAGCCCTATAGGCCCATCAGATTGTTAGTACGCACAGGTGCTAATCAGTTCATCCCACTTGGTAAACCCTATTCAGGAATCTTCATACCTTCTTGAATGCTTATACATGGAACCTCTGTGGGGTATGTCGCTTTTCCTAGTGTTGCGTCCTATTTCAATTTTTGATACTTAGTTTGGGGTGTGTTTGTGTCGACTACACAACACCCGTTTGCACCCATCGACATAGGTGGGTGCGCAAGCTACTTCATCTTGGTTTCCTAGCTCTCATTCAATGTTGGGGGCTTCCAAACCATAAGCACATCTGCCTTCTACATGTGGCGCCAATTTACAATGGCCTTTTGATGTGTACTCCACCATAGTGAGGGTGTTGCATGCAGTGCCCATTTCAACACACTGAACTGTTGCTATTCTGGTACTACACTTTCAAATTTTTCCAGGAATTCATCCACCGCTATCACTCCATAATATGTTGGCAGTTCCCTTGCCTCTGTTGTCACACAACACAATTATCTAATCATCATGTTGCAATTCAGTGTTGTCACTTCTTGCAATAGGTTCTGCCAGCATTATAATTCTTCGTTTGAATCTGAAGTACAAGAGCTATCGTGCTCCCATGAGATTCTCCGATATGTAGTCGAGTTCATCTAATCTTGGTCTCACACCATTATCTAGTAAATACAATCCATCTCATCGTCGCTTTCATCATCACACATTGGTTCAGTGTAGCATGCTCCTTTGGCTGGGTCTAGCAGAACTACTATGCGTAGGGACTTTTTCTTGAATATTATCTTCCGCTTCTTCAAGTTGATGACTTCATTCATATCAGTGGCCCAATATATTCCTAGCAGCGCGGGATAGGGATTGTTTTCATCGACAATCTCTATCACTCAAAGTCTGTTTGTGTGTTTGTGCCTTCGATATCAACTGTTACCCCTTGCAACCTTCCCATGGGTAAAATCTTCTATTGGTTTTCCATTCGTAATTGAATAGGGGACCATTGTAATGCAGGCTTGCCCATGCATTCCCATGTTTTCTTTGGTAACACATTCGCATCTAATCCTAGATCTAGGATGACCTGCTCAATTTCATACTCGCCAATCTACACCATCATTCTCATTTCCCTCCCAGTGAAAAATGCATGCTTTCCCAGTTTTTGGACTACGCACAGTTCCCCTCACCCTACACACCTGGTGATCAACTCTTGTAGTCCCTTAAATACCTTATTGTCATGCAATAGTTTCATGCATGTCTCCAAAAAGGTAGTAAGAATAGAAGGATCCATCCCTGGCTCTGGTTGATCCTTACTACCTGAAGTGGAGGCCTCTGTGAAGCTCTTCTTAGCTTCCATGAATGTCTCCTTTGTGTGTTCTACGTCAAACCCAGGTTCCTTTGTAGGAGCCTTGCAAACCCATGTATCTTCCTTGGGCTGCTTCCCCTTATCCTCCCTTGTGGTCGCACCACTTCTGAGAACCATGTTCACATTTTGGTCTTCTTCGCGTGATTCAAACCTCATTATTTGGATATTTTGAGTCGGAGGAGGCTAGAGTACCCCTTTCTCACACATCTGCGTGATCAACATAGGACACTCTACCATTTCATGATTAAATTGAGCATAGTATGAATAGGATATTCTCATCAGGTTGGTACAATCACGGGTGCAGTGCCATGGTCGTTCGCAATGGTAACAAATCAACTGTCCACAACCCCTTCCTGGTCCTATTCCTCCCCGTCCTTGACCTCACCCCTAAAATCTAACGTGCGCCATCCCCGTAGCTAGGTCGAGACCTCACTTGGTCTGCATCCTATAGGATGGGTTCTGATCCATCATTAACTCATAACTGTGACAAGTGTGCTCATTGTAGCCTATCGACCTGCATAAATTACAAAACAGCTGCTGGGGAGTCTGTGTATACTTCTGCAACAAATGACAATTATCCATCATGTGTTATCCTCCCATCTGACAGATCGTGCACCATAGTGCAGGTGTCACACTCGGCCCTGCCTGTGCCTCTAGTTTCAACGGCATTGGTCCCCCTCCTACCATGTAGTTCGCGAATATTGGATAATGATCCTTGTCATCTCCCTAGCCTTTGCATTTTATGCACCATACTTCCTCGTGTGCCTCTGGCTACGGTGCCCTATCCTACTTCAAGCACTGCATTTCCAGGTAGAGATTCTATAGTTGTGCGTGGATTTGTTGAACTCCCAACCCAGGATCTTGTATTGGGGTCTCATGTAACCTCATCACCATTTCCAACTCTTCGCCCTAGGTTGAAAGCTTTTGTTGTGATATCGTCGTCCTCAGGTGTGGTTTCAAAGATTCCACAAAGCATGCATGGTGCTGCACATCCATTAGTGTCATATTAGCCTCGTGGATCATACTTTTCAGCCACTGATCCAGATACCAAGGGGTCTCACTTGGAAGCATCACGATCTCTTTAAACCTGATGATTGACTATTTCTCTAATTTCGGCCGGTTAAATTCTCTATTCAGTGCATTATGGATCTTTGCTATCCTTGCATTTGGGTGGTCATTAGAGTGCTTGATATACCATGTCAATGCATGATTTTGCAGCGGGCTCACCAATGTATCCTTCTTAATGTTGTCGTCCATGACCCCTTGGGCTTCCCATATTTCTCTTACCATGAACTAGAACTGGTCTAGATCCTCATTCCCTACTCCTTTGAATACAGATAGCTTGATTGCGCTTGCCATGCCAAACTGCAGGGTTGGTGGAGGTGGAGTGGGTGGAGATGGAGGTGAAGGAGGTGAAGCGGGTGGTGGCATGGGTGGAGGTGGTAATTGTGGAATGTGCTGCCTTATCAAACTGACCGCACTTCTCGGAGAGACCCAAGAAAGCTCTTCCTCACTCTCTCGCAAAGGTGAAATTAAGGGACTGTTTCCTAATTCCACACTACCTTTGTAGATCTTTCCACTCCATGTCATTCCAAACATTAATGTATCCGCATAACCTGCTTTTCACATAACGACATCTTAATCCAGGTATTCAAAGATTTAATGTACTTACCTCATGGTCCCTTGAGAAAATGTCGTTCTACTTTGTTTTAGCTCATGGTCATGTCTATCACAAACTTAGTGATAAATCCCCCTATTATCCTGTTAACACCCAGGTTGTTCTCTTTGACTCCTAAGAGAATACGGCCGGGGTAACCACTAACCAATCTTTGGGCCACAGCTTCTAGCCTAGCTGTAGTCAGAGAGGGCTCTCTCTATAAGGTTTGTCACTGTCTTGATAAGGGTTTTAGGCTAGTTATGAGATGAAGTTTTTGGTTGTTTCTGTGTTTGGTTGGGAGGATGCTTCTGATTTCTTTAAAGTCTATTTGCAGGTGAGATTAATCCATTGGGCAATGGGGTCTTGGACTGTTTTCCCTTGAGATCCTGACTTGGGTGAGGTGTAACTACAGGGCCTGTGTGTATTCCATAAAACAAAATGTAAATAGTGAGAGTGAGGTGAAAACAACCAGCAAAGAGCAATTAAGATTTCTTTACTTAAGCTGAATATTGCGAAAGATGTTTGTTATCTAGGAGCAATTACTTGAATTCCTAAAACAACAATGCACTGTGATGATATAGTATTAAAGGTAGCAGCGAAGAATTACTCTTTAAATACTTTATCAGAAGAAAACATATAAGATAGCTTAGATTGAATTCAGGGTAGCCAATGACTAAATCCTGAGACTATTCTTTCTCCTTGCTACCTAGATATTCAGGTGTATAGCAGACATGAAAGACATATGAAATAACAATGATCACAGGTGAAACAAAGAGCCATGAGAAAAACTTATTGAGCCATGAAATACACAGGAATCCTGCAACTTTGAGCCACACACCATCATGGAGATCAAGAGACAAACATCTTTGAAGAAATCCCACTGTCCTTTGTATTAACTGTCTGAGAATTTACAATATCAGAATAACAGAGAAGATATCAGGAGATTTCTTACATCCGGAGTCCAACCCCTGCTAATCAAAATGAGGGGGAATATATAGAAGTTTGTTACAAAATATCTCAGGTATGAGTCATCTGAGCGGAAAAAATATCTTTCTTTAATAACCCTGAGTTGGTAGATGAGCAGTTATTACAATCTTTAATGAGCTATAAAAGCTATTAACTCCTGTCAGAGCAATTTTGACATCTGGAGCTTACGGAGTTGGTTGAAGTCGGCTGAATGCTTTGAATTAACTGCTGAGTGGCCTATTTGTGCAGCTGTAGTCTGTGTGTCCTCTCTGCCAGCTGTCCTGGTCCATCTGCTGGGTTTGCCTTTAATTGCCTTAAATGCTTGCTTTATCCTCATGCTGTCCTGTATCTTCCAGCCTTCTCAAACATTTAATTTTGTCTTGATCCTTCCATATGAAAACTATACAAACCATGAATTCCATTACGGGAACAAGCCTTTGTCTGCATGCTGAATTTCACATTACCAGCAGGTGAAGTGTCTTGA